>VXBO01010634.1:500268-733654 GCA_013400135.1 Rhinoptilus africanus
CTCGCCCTCTCCTCCTGCGTGATGTCAGTGCACGGCGGAAGGAGGGCGCAGCGTTAACTCTTTGCTGCCCCGCAGCCCCGCCACGCCGCCCCGACGCGGCGGGGATGGGCGCTGCCCGCCGGCAGGGCGCCCCAGCGCCCCCTCCCCTCCGCTCCCCGCCGCTCCCCGCCGGCGGGCGATGGCTGGCCTTTGTCCGGCGGAGCGGCCGCGGCTCATCCGGCAGCACAGCACGGGGCGGGCTGGCTGCGGGTCCCCCAAGGTGCCCTTGGGCTGCACCCAGCTTTGGGGGGCTTGAGGCTTGTTTTCTCACTTGCCCTGCGGAGGGGGGACGGCCTGGGCCGTGGCTGCAGCCCACCTCTGTGTATGTGATACACCACGTGAAAACACCGCACATAAACCGCCGGCGAAACAGACATAGCCATGGTTTGGAATCGAGATTTACACTCGTGAATGCTTTTGCACGTTGTTCCCAAGTAATATACAGCGTTTTCATGGGGGCTGCTGGAAGAAGGAGCTTGTTCTGGGCACATTCTGCGTGCGCTGATAAGCGAGGGGACTCAGAATCAGCGCAAGGGCTGATGCACTGGAGGAGGGAGGCACTGGTTTGCTGTGCTTTGGAACAGCCCTTATTATGTGGACACAGACACAGCCTTTGTGGATCTTTTGCTAAGGAGGTATTTAGCCTGCTAATGCCAGCTCCTGAGCCGCCCTGGCCTCGACAAGGATGCCGAACCCCAAACAAAGATGTGAACAACAATGACAACAACCAACAACAAAGTCATGTTGATTTCAAGCTCCATTAGAACAACACAGGAACAAATCAATGCCTGGCAAGCAGAAAAGGACAGAATCAGTGGGGAAGGATGCCACACATCGTGGAGAAGGGGGGGGGGGGCAGCCAGCAGCTATAAAAAGATACCTCTAAGGACCCCTTCAGCAGTCTCCTCCTCCTTTTAATTCCTTTAGAAGTTAATTCCTGTTCGAGGGAAGGATGGGCAGCTCTGTAACAAAGCGGATTAGCCAGATACAAGGTTTGTTCCAAAATAACAAAAGTTATTACGTAGTAATGAGGTTCAGTTAATAGATTCACAGACTTTAAGACCACTGGGATTCTGACGGACATCCTGCTTGTGGGGTGGCAGCTGCTGAACTTGCCCTGGTGATTTCTGCCTCCTGCCTCGTCTATAAAGCTGCAGGCCAGAGCTCAGGAGCGCATCCCCCTGTCCTTGAGGACAGGCAAGCTACGGAGAGCTCCTGGCATCCTCGCACCAGTTCTTTCAGTGCTTGGGTTTCCTGCCCCTTGGAGTGTTTATCTGGCTAGTTTCACCTTTAATCCATAAAATCTCATTATTTCTTTTCCCGTCTCCATTAAAGAGGTAACTGCACTGAGACATTACTCCCCTGGGCAGGTCTCTCAAAGTTGTGATAGTCTCCCACATTACACAGTGTTCCAACTCACATTTTTCCCAGTGTGATACTCTACTGTCTCCCTTTTAATGTATTGCCACTGGCACCTGAGCTAGCCTCTGCTGAGGTGCGCGGGGCAGGCCAGACCTCAGCACTAGCGTTTTAAGCTTTCTGCAAACCCAAGCAAGGACATCTTGGGTCAGTTACCCTCGTTTCACACGTTCAGGGTTTCCTTCGCAGGCCCAGCAGCTAGAGGTTTTCCTCCGCGAAAGGGAAGAGACTAGCCAAAGCTGTGATTATGCAGTACAGCAGGCGGGTCTGTTCTCACCCTTGGCAGCCCTTTGGCGCGCTGCTTGGCCGCGGGGAGCAGTGATGGTTTGGCAAACGCTGAAAATTGCCCAAGTCATTCACCGTGAGGGCTAGGAAGGGGAACGCTGTTCCTGGGGGCTTGCAGGTGGCACAGAACAGACATGGCAAATACGTGAAGTCCCTCCCCTCAGCTTGTTGCAAACTCAAATCCGAAATCAATCGCAGAAAGGAAAACTTGAGGTTGGTCATGATCTAAGCAAAGTGACATTTCAGTGCTACATCTGGGGTACAATTAAGATTTCCCTTCAAGAATACGGGGAGGTTTGATAGAGCCTTGGGCATTGGCATCCCGCATCACAGACCTCAAACATTTGAGACAAAAATGTAAATCCATTAGCAGCGGCAGCAGTAGACCATTAGCCCTGGTGCATCAGGCCTAACTTATTGAGCCAGAATGTATTATTTTCATGATCCTGCACAAAGCAAAACCCATCACATTTGGCACAGTTCTGGCTGTTAACTTCTAAGATTTATTACACAGTGCCATGGGGCCCCCGCTCTGCAGCTTTTTGTGAGTCCAAAATTTCCGTGAAGCCCAAGGGGACTTCTGCATGAGCAGGAAAGGCAGGAGTAGAATACTTTGGTTTGGCAGTTTTTGTTATTTCTAGGGGAGGAAGATCATAATATGTAACATATTTAATTGCGTCATACTTATTTTTTTGATTTGAGGAGGTCTCTCTGTGCGTGTCCTCTGAGGGGCTGATAGGGCTGCCTTCTGCTGTGCTCTATCAGCTGGTTTAGCCGATTGTTTCCTTGCTTCTGACCCTCGCAGCAGTAGGTTCCTGAAGTGCATCCCAGCCAGAGACGTGGGAGCAGGAGCCCTAACTATATACCACGGTGCCTGCAATAATAGATCAGGGGTTTCAAAGGTTGACCATCCTTTCTACTCCTAGTACAGGAACACATGGACCACTCCGAGGCTCGGAGATCCCTTTCATAAATCTATAAACATTCCACTAGAAACAGAGATAAAAACAACCCACCTGGCCCTTCCGGTAGTCCGAAGGACTGGGCTGTGAGGAATCCCCCCTTCCCCAAGGAAAGTCATTCCTAACGCCGTACATAAGTGGTATTTACCCCTTCCTGATTTTGAGGGATGGTAGAAATCTCATTTTAGATAGCAACTAGCCATCAGACCAGAGATCCAAAACTCATACAAGCCCCTTCCTCTGCACCCCTGTGAAATCTGGTTTAGGCACAGATACTAGAAATGGTGTAGCAACTTGGCCGACGCTTACATAAGTTGTCATGCTAATATAGTTCTTGAAAATTGCAATTAAAGCATGAAACAACATTTGGCTGGGAAAAAAAAAAAAAAAAAAAGGCTTGACTGTAGTCGAGCACTGTTTTGTCCGCCCAGCATTTTGGCTGTTCAGCCAGCAGAAGAGTTTTCTGCTGATGCTGACATGTGAGGTAACGTCTCTGCGGCAACCTGCTGTAATAGGGCGTTTCACGCGCACCTCCCCAAATCCTTCCCACCGTCTAAGGTGGTTGAGGATGGTCCTTTGGCAATGTGCAGGAGGACACGGATGGGATTGGTAAGGCTTCTGCAATGGCATAACTCCTTTGGACGGGGTCTTCCCTGGCAAACTGTTACCCGTCCTTCCCTGGGCGCTGGAGGATTGCTGGGCTGGAGTCAGGGCAAAATGGCTCGGCCACATCTTTGTAAAAGCAGCTCCTGTCTGCTCCGGGGATGGGGATGCTCAGGAACAATGGGGCTGGGCTGATGGATAGCCCTCAGGGGACCACTGCGTCTCCATCCTCGGGGCTGCTGCCTGCCACGGAGGAGAATTGTCACCCAGGAATTCCCCCACACTGGTGAACTCCAGTTCCTCTGGGATGTCTGGGGCTGTGCCTCCGCTTCCCTTCCCAAGCTGTGGCCGCTTTCCAGCGGCTCCCTGCACACACAGGGTCTGGCAAGGCCCTCCAACTGGCAAGGCTCAGTGGGAATGGACATCTTATATTATTTTTTACAATTATAATTACCAGAGGGGACTGGAAGGAGGGAAGGAGGGGGGGAGGAACTGCTCTTTACAGCATTCCTCAGTGGGTTTTTTCAGCTGCTTTTGTTTGATGAAGAGCCCACAGCAGAGACCTGTCATTGTGAGCTGGGAGCGCATTTGACACTCCTGTCTCCGCCGTGTACCTGGTGTGTATTTGCTGCAGTGCTGATTACATTAACTCCTGTGTTTATAAACATTTTGAATCAGTGCAGAAGGCTGTGCTGAACAGAATTTTAAAGCCAGCATCAGTTTTATTTTTGCCTTTTCATCTGTAAACACACATAATGTGTCTGGAGCGCAGTCAACAATGAGGGACCAGAGGTGCAAAGAGCTTCCTGAGCTGATTCTCTGCTTGGCTTCACTTCTGAGCTCTTCTACATGCTTACATGAACACACATACATACACACATACACACTGAACAGACAGCAGACACTGCTTCAGATCCGAAAGCACCATCCTTTTAAAAGGCAATTCGGTGCTGATAGTCGCTCCTGTCCTGCTGTTCTTTGGATAGGGCCAGCAGCTGGAGAAGAAATTAAATCTGAACTGGTGAGAAAATTGCCTCCCAGTTAATGGAAGCTGATGCAAGTTGTAAGCAGTCTGCAAACAGCAGTGGGTTTTTTCTGTCCCCCTCTGTTGAAGGGTTTGTAACAGCCTTGCCGGAATGCTATCTGAGTGCCTTAACCCTCTCAATCCCCACAGCACCCCCTTGTGAGGCAGGAATTAAACCATAATCCTCATTATACATGGAGAAAAGAAGCCGGGGAGATTAGGAATCCCGGCCTTGCAGAATGCAGTATGAATTCTGCTACAGCCTTTCAGTAGAAAGTGGCTGGAAGTGCAAGGCTGGTGTGCTCGGGAGGACCCACGCTTTGGAAATGCCCAACAACGGCTGGCCTGAGTGTCTTTCAATCCAGCCAGCCCCAAAATAGGGGTGAATTTGTGCCGGAGTGCTTTTGCAGGGGTGAGATTGCTGCGAGCAGCATCCATGTCTAGCTCAAACCACTGCGCCCTGCCGCTCTTTGGTCCGCTCTTTTCTGCTCGGCGTTCTGTGCCAGCTCACACCTTCCACGCCGGCCATCGACAGTGATGCTGGGAGACGTTTTTTAATGTTGGGTCCTCTCTGAGCTAGGCAGAGGGAGGGATGATGGAGGCTCCATCTGTTGAGAGGTTAGGAAAAGGGCCCCAAGCTTTTAGAGTGCTCTTAGGTGTCTCCTGGGCTGAAGTTGCGGGGAGAGGGGTCAGCTCTCCCCGTGCAGGCGGTGCCGGAGCAGAAGGAGGGGGTGCGGCTGATCCCCCCCCTTTTCCCGGGACAGGCACCAGCGGGGCCGGAGGAGCGTTTCTGGCGGAGCAGAGGGGCCGAAGACCTTGCAAGGGAAAAGGCAGGCGAAGGGGGCTGGTCGGCTCGGTGCAGTTCCCCAGGGGAGCCCGAGAGCCGTCCCCGGGCACCGAGCACAACCGCCGAGCACCATCTAGTGTCAGCAGGGCCGGCTCCGCCGCCTCTGCCCCACCGCCCGGGGGGCTGCGACCCCCCCCCGGAGCCATCCCCGCTCCCGGCCCGGCGGCATCGGCTCCGCGGAGGGGCCGGGGGGATGTGCCAGCCCCCCCCACCCCAGCGAAGCGCGGTGGCTTCGGCAAAGCCGCTCCGGCGCTGGCTGGAAGGAGCTCTCGCCTGCCCTGGGGGAGCGGGCGCCCGAGAAGGAATTAAAAGGGCTGTGTGACACGCGGAGAACCATGCGGGCTTGCGCTTGGGATTGTGCAGGCACACGGAGGGCCAGCGCCAGGCAGGAGGTTAAACACAGCGTCCAGGGAGAAGCGACAAGGAAAATACAGAGGAGAAATATAAAATGAAATCGGCAGAAGTATTTCAAAGGGCAGGTGTTCCCGGCACGGCTAATGAAGTCCAGCGAGGGGAATTCACTCTTTTTTGCTTGAAGACTTGTCTCCCAGCTCCAGCGCCTGAACCGTTACGCTCTCCGGCACTGGCGCTCCTCATTCAGAGGGAGCAGGAGCCTCAGCGGTTGTTGTATTAGCAAATGGCATGCATTATTGAGCAGCACTGTAGCCCTGCCTTCCTGAGTGCCGTGGCAGTGCCCGCGCACAGCAAGGAAGGCAGGACACAGAGTCCCAAACCGATACCCAGACCAGCCGCCTGACTGAGGGCTGCAGAGGCTGCTGTGCAGCCAGCCATGAGGGAGACGCCAGGGAGATTGCTTCTGAACTGGAAATTCACCGACACGCTCTGCTTCGGATTTGAATCAGGATCAGAAACTTGCCGTAAATTTACAAGTGGAAATAAGCCCTTTGCTTTTAGTAGTTGGACAAATAGGCTTCTTTTCTCGCATAAGCTCTTCTGGGACCTGATCTCTGGATAACAGGGCAAGAAGTCAAGAGGTTTGCAGGCCTGTCTCATTTGCGGGCTGTCAAGTCAATAGCACAGGAGAGTAAATTTGATGCTATGGCAGTAGAGCTGCTGCCGTGAACGGGGAGCAATGCCCCTGTAGCCACCACAGTGACTCTGGATGACACTGTCACCCTGCTGAAGTCCCTGGAATTGGACCAGATCAGCTCCCCCCTGTCAAGGTGTTTCTCTGGAGCGACTCCAATGCATTAACTTGAGCAAATCTGCAGTAAATCCAGCCCAGGCATGGGAAATTGTGGTGTAAATGTGGCGTGTGTTGAGCTGTGAAGCCCCCTCCCTGTCCGTGCTGGCGTGGCTGGACACAGACAGCAGCCCAAGAGCCGTTCCCTGCTGGCACACCTACGCAGGTACGAGCTTTGTTAAAATCCACATCCAGGTGGGGAAAGGTTTCTGCTGCATGAGAAACTTCCCCATTCAATCCTTGCCATTTGCTTCTGAGGCACATCCAGCAAAGACTGTCCTCGCTCTCTCCCCATCCAGCCAGGCCGTTAATTTCCGTCTGTCACAAACGAGCTGTTTCTCTGCGAGCAGGGCCCTCTGCCCCCCTCCGCCAGGCGAGGCAGGCATCAGCCTTGTCAGCATCAGAATCAGCCACAGGAATCAACACATCCCGGTGATGCTGATTTATCGCCCTCTAGGTTGTCAGCATAAATACTTGATAAATACAGATATGAATAATACAGCCTGAGTTTACCTTGTTGGCATTAATGAATCTCCCGTTGGTGAGGAGGGGGAGACGATTACCAGGCTGTGCGCGCGGTGGAGGTCTCTGGTGCACGCTCCTCCGTCCCAGGGAAGGCAAGGGGGTTTAATCCAAACGGCGCTTTCGTGACCCTCGAGTAACCCCCTTGCAGCCTGTTTTGTAAATGCCACCAGGGCCTGGCTGATGTCTATTCAGAGGAATTTTGCTGCAGTCTGAGGAGTCAGCCATGTGAATTTGGAGGGACTCCAAGGGAAATGCTTCTGTCAGCCCGGAGTAACTGCAGAGGGGCCAGTGAAATGATGTTACTGTTCTCTCTCAGAGGACAAACCTCTCCTCACCAGCCAGTTCCCTCCCCCATCTAATTGTAGGAGCAACTGTTCTCCATCCGTGAGCTTCTGCTTTCTTCTGCGGATGCTGGAGGGAGGAGGTCACCTTCCTTACCTGAGCTGCTAGGAGATTATGAGACCTTTCCAAAGACACCGGATAGGGAGGCTTTGTCCATCTCCCTGGGAGAGCTGCTGGCCTGGCACTGAGGACGAGCATTTGTCCCCATGGCAAGTCTACCCAAACTTCCACTCAACCAGCCAAAGAGCCAGGCTCTGCCTGCTAATTACTACTAGCTGTTTGGTTGGGATTTTTTTTTTTTGTGTGATGGAAAAAGATACTAGGAAAAATTTGGTAGATCTATGGTACTTTATAGCCTTCCCATACGGAGAAAGGATTCACGCATGCCTGGGACTTGGGGGAGCCAGGTTTATTTGCCCTGTGTCCTAGTGTTGGGGGATAACAACTTCAAAGTGCTGTGAGACCCAGCCATCCTGGGCACCCAATAAGAGTTGTAGACTGACTTAATGAGTCATCTCTTTCCAAGCGGGGAGAAGAATGTCACATTAAATTCTTGTTTGCATATTTTTCGAATGTGTAGCGTGAGTTCTTGACATAAATGAGCTTACAATGGCAACTGTCTGCAGGGCTGAATTTTCTGTGGCCATGTTTTTGGTGGAGATTGGGTGGTTTCTGCATTCCAAACCCCCTCTCATGGAGTGACAGCTAAGCCAGCACCTACATGGAGTTTCATGGTGGTAAAATTCAGCATGTCTTCTAGAGATCTGCGGCAAGAAGACAGAAAGAGACCCCTGGGTTCAGCCTGTGTTTCCGACACATATTTTCCCGTGTGTTCAAGGCCAGATAGGGCTCAGTTACGGCGTTTTTTTGCCCTGATATAAAAAATCTGGCTGAGAATTCACTTTACAGCAGAGCTACCGATGCTTGTCTATGATATCTATTCTGCTAGTGTATCTGAGCATGCAGATCTGTGTCTGAGTCTTCATCGTTTCGTGCCTCAGTTTACCACCAGACAACGTATCACAGCTAACAGGAAAGCTTGGAGGCCAAAAGCCTTCAGTGGCTGGAACACGCTCAGCCAGAGCGTGGATAAATGAATAGATGGTTCCCATCTGGAGCATTATGGGAAATTGGACCTCTTTAGAGGTGACGTGTTGTGAGATGGATAATAGCAGGGACAAGCTGTTAAGGGCTTTCTGTCCTTCTGTGGGCAGCAAAGGTTTCTTTTATCTTTTAAGATAACCTGAGAGGAGTAGGACTATGGGCTCACTCCATTTGTCAAGTGATTTTTTTTAATGTATTTAAATACTTTTACAGTGTCTGTTAATGAAACTTTGGTGACCCTGGGGCTCCTGAGGGGATCCATCTGCATCTAAGTGATGGAAAATGAACTCGTTAATGGCTGGGCCCTGCTCAGTCAATATAGGAAATCGATCCCTAGTGATGAAGGGCTGTATGGGAAGGGGATTTGNATTTTTACTGCTAACTGCAGAGATTTAGAAGGGCTTGCCAAACTGAGGTACTTGTGCCTGGAGGACACGTGGAAAGCCTGTGTAAGAACTGATTGCAATCTCTCTACTTCTCTTTTCCGTGCTTGTGCACCACCTAGCACCATGGGGGGTCTTCCTTCCCTTCCTTCCCAGTTTCCCTCTGGGAAAGGAGAGATGTCTCTCCAAAACCACCCATCCCTGCTCCCATCAAACCTAATTTCTTCATGTCACAAATTATTCAGCATGGGGAGGGAGACTAGAGCTCCTGGAAGCGCTCACACTACGGAAAAAGGCTGGCACTAACAGAAAGCCGTTGGAAAGCCACGTACCAGGTGCCTGGGTCCTCTGGGAAGTGCTGTGGAGCAGTTTGGAACATCTGTCCTGCGTCTAACAGAAGTTATTCTGGGGAAGGGCTTGTCCTAATCTTGCCTTCACTTGAGCTATCAGATTCCCATGAACTCTATTTCCAGGGACTTTGGGACACTTGCCGCATGTCCCTTTGCTAAGCCTCTTCGCCTCCAGCTCATGCCTTTCCTCTATGGCCTTTCTACTCTGCAACAGGGGCAGAGGTTCCCCGCATCGCGCTGAGCAGGGGCTCGCAATTCCAAGGGTACTTGGGGTGGCAGAGTTACATTACTGAGGGAAGGATGTAAAGGGCAGAAGGTTGTACCTGGCTATTTGGCAATCTGCTGCAGGAAATGGGAATTCTCTCAGTGGCTGTGGAGACCCTCTGCTCCTGCTTGAGGGGAAAGGCATGAAGATGGGGAGGATGACAAATTAGAAGAGGGAAGAAGAGAACAGGAAGCATATTTTTCTGCATTTGGGGATGTTGAGCGTGCAATCCTCCTGTACACACCATCTGTGCATGGGTAAAACCGTGTTGGGTCTTTTTAAGAGTTCTGATCCACCCTTTCATCTCTCACGCAGGGCAAAACACGTACCATAGAGCTGGGAACAGAGCCTCAGACAGAGTAAATTGGTCATGTTCTGCTGGTATCCACAGGGTGATGCTGATTTTCATTACAGAGGCGGATGGCCCAGCGAGATCAGAACAGCAGGGCTGACTATGCTTTTACTCAGGTTCCCTTTACACCCCCCTCCTCTGCTTCCAGGGGATCGCCCTGATTTAAAGCAGCGGAACCTTCAGGGAGCGTATGAAACGGGCAAGTTTGGAAATGTGAGCGAAACCTTTGTGGCTCTGAAGGAGCTTTGGACCTCTGCAAAATGCTTTGAGATCTGCAGCATCCAGTTGTCAGAGATGAGCAGTTTTATTATGATGTGATTGGTGCGGTGCCCTTCAATGATTCGCGCATCCCATGGGTCAGATCCTCAGCTGATAAAAGCCGGGAGAACTGAACTGATTTATGGCCACCGCACATCAGCTGCAGCAAGCCCACATTATACCATTTGATGAAGAGTCTGCTCTCTCTCTTCTCTCTCCACTTGCCTTTAGTCACTAAAATCCGCTTCATTAACAAACTCTGCCTAATCACCGCTCCTGAGCAGCCGAGCACTTTGCCCAGTGGGGCTCTGCATGAAGCTTCTGCCCAAGGATTGCTCCAGTGAGTGTAACGCACGCATTAATGACTTTGCTTCTCCTTAGCCAGTTGTTGGAGGATATGGAGCAGTGATTCTGCAAAGCTCGCTGTGCCGGGAGTCTCTCATGGGTGGCTGGGGCTTAGCTGTGAATCTGCTCATGTCCTGAACAACAAAATGTTCTCCTTCTCTAAGCAGGGGACAGTCTTTTAGCTAAAGGCATTTTTGCAGAGCCAGAAAGTGAAGGCTAGAGGGACGCTGCAGGTGATACTTCAGGTTTTAGGCATGTCATGGAAAGTGTTTAGAGGTCTTTAAGGATTTCATTTTTGTGCCAGGATTTGGCTGGGGATTTTTGCCAAAAAAAAACCCAACCAAAAAAACAGATCAGGAAATACAGTTTCCTGATCTGGAAGTGATTAGATTTTGGTTACGCTGTGAGGAAGGGAAGGATGGGTATTGAAAAGAGCAGGTCCAGACCTGGAAGCATGATCAGGATACGTGCTCAGCAGTGTCTGTGGATGCTCTCCACCCCGTAGGCTGTGCTTGCAGCTCTGCTCTGTCGTCAGGGCTGATGGAGACCCGTGCCCAGCCCCACGATGCGACGTGAAGAGTATAATTTAAGCTGTTCTGTTCCCATCCTGGCGTGGAGCCATTTGTTTGAGACGTAAGAGTCTCCCCCACACAACCCCTCGCAGCAGCGCTTTTGCCGTGGGGAGCCAGGCGCTCCGCTGAGGTGCTGGGGGAGCAGCAAAGCTGCGAGGAGCAGCCCAGCCAGCATTATCCTGTGGGCGGCTTGTTTTTCATCCTTCCCACCCTCTCAGTGATGATGAGGTCTATTTTTCTCCCCTTCCATGTGCAGAAATAGCTTGCATTTGTCGTAAATCACCTCGGCTGCAGATGGTGAGTCACTGGTTTGATCAAAGGCAAGACCCTTTTCTAGGTCTGAGGGGAAGACTAGATGCTTCAATAAATCATTAGGAAACGGCAGTAAAGAGAGTTTCCCTTGGGTTTAACGAGAAAACCTCACCACCGCCCTCCTTTGTCCCCTATGCCCCCTGGCTTGTGTAGTGTAAATTGCAAATTTTAGTGACATGAATGGGGATACCTGATTTAGGATCCCTGTTACAGCTGTTCCTGGGCGTTGGGCAGTAGTTTTCTGACCTAATCAACAAGTCTGGACAGTAGCAAGGGGAAAAGTGCTGTAGCTGAGGGGGGTAGATGTGAGTGAGCGTGTGTGCTAGGAGCAGGGAATGTGCCATTCACCAGCGGGAAATGAGATAAGAAATAGAGAGTCCAATGGGCCCAGCATCAGCCAGGCTTGAGCTTGACATGAGCCAGCGTAGTGACAGGAGCTGGGATGCTGGGTGAGAGGAACCATGGGCCCGTGACATAGCTGTGTTGGGACCCAAGATACCACATTCGCTCAGACAAGACGAGGAGCAGTAATGATGCTGGGAGGAGAGGAGGAGAGGCTGAGCCCAAGCCTCGCATCTGCCAGGGTCACAACTGCAGTGCGCTCAGGAGAGAGCACTGGGTCACACAGGAGCAGAGGATGGCGCGGGAGCTATCAAGGGAAAAGGCAAAGACCCAGAATTGTTCCTGTATGCTACACGCTCCTTTCCTGCCCGCACCCCTTGCGTGTCTCAAGCCAGCCTCTCTGGGAAAAAAAGGGATCAATGGCTCTTAAGTCAGAGACTCCACTGAAAGCCCAGCAGATGAAGGGTTTGCCATCTGTGAACAAGTTGTTCTGATTGAATTAGGGAACATTTAACATTTACAGATAATTAGAAACAGCCACCCATTACAAAGGCAGCGAGCGGCAGCAGAGAGAAGGGAAGCTTTTGAAAGGCGATTGGAAGCTCCTTGACACATCAGCCAGGGGAGCTTTTCAGACACAACTTCTGAGGCTTCCAAATGCTTTGTGCTCCTTACATCCCCACACCTTGTGAGCCAAGTACCTATCTCCATCTCTCTCTTCTGGCCTCTCCATTATTTTTTAACTGCCTTTTGCCTTTTGCTCCCAGCCAGCGCTCAGCCGGCTGCCTTTCTGTGAGATTTTAACAGAGTGTCCCCCTTGGTCCCATACTGGGCTGTCAGCTGTGAAGCAAAAGGGAAGGAAATTTGCTTTTCTTTTCCACGATTGTCACGACCTCCTTGGCGTGGAGCTGAGCGGTGCAGCCATGGGGAGGGCCAGCTTTGAATGCAGAGGCTCCTATGCTATCCTGACCTCTACAGGGTAGACCTGGACGTAAAGCTGGTTAATATTCTTTTAAAACTAACTTTGTTACATAAAAAGATAAATGCCCTTGGAATAGAAAAATAAAAAGTTTTGGTTACAGATTTCAAGAAGAAAGTAAAATATGTTAAACGCTCTCTTTTCCACTCTAAGATAGCTTCCCTCTTACAAATTTTCCTTTTTTTTTCTTGTGTTTCCTTAATATGTTTTTACATCAACAGTATTTAAAAAAGCATGTTTCTCATACTCTTCTTTTGAGAGAAAAAGAAGATAGTGGAAATTTAAAATTCCTCAAAACACAAAAAGAGATGATTTCCTTCCCAAATTTCCTCTGAAAGATAACTGGCATTTCTCAAGCAGCTCGAGCAGTAATTGCGCTTACATCAGTGACGGTAATCACATTGCATCTGCTGCAGAGAGTTACCCAGGAGGTGAAATCATAAAGCTGCGGCTGCCCTTGTGCTGGGAGAAGCCCCGGCGATGGCTCTTGGGCAGTGGCTCTGCGACTCGCCCTCCGCTCCCAGCACCCAGGGCGACTCCAGGAGCAGGAGGAGCGGCATTGCTGCCCGTCCCGCCAGGAGGGCTGCACCCTGCACCTCCCGCTCCCAGGCTGGCACCACCTCGGCGCTCCCCACGGGGGAAAAGAACCCTACCGGGGAAAAAACAGGCGCGTGTCTGTGTGTGAAGGTGGCTGTCCCCTCTTTCCAGAAGGGCTGCCATCTTCCTGAGCCTGCTGTCTCCCGCAGGGGTGTCCAGGACTCAGAGCAACGGGGTTTATGGTAAATGGCAGGGGAACCACTGAGGGCTGGTTTTGCTCTTGGCTGGTACGGGAACAGCATCTTTTTGTTGTCCACATCCCCATGGTAGGGAAGGCCTTTCTAAGTAGTTCTAATGGAGGAACCTACTTAGAGGTCGTGTCCTGGGAGGAAGACTTTTCAAAACTTGCCTACAACCAGCTGCAATGAAACCGGAGAAGAACTTACGATACGCAGAGATAATACTCAGGTTCCCTACATTTCTTAGAAGGAAATAAATGGAAAATGAAGATTGTTTTTTTTTTTCACAGGTCCAAAACTATCAGAAATCCTGCCTGGGATAATGAAGTGAGAAAGAGACACAGGTTTCTGCAGGGCTTGCACCCCAGCCTCGTCTCCCTTCTTTACCAGGGCGATCCCCAGCAGTGTGTGGGACCCTGGCACACATCTAGTGGCATTTTACTGTAACTACAAGCACCCACACCTAAAAAAAGGGTGACCTGGGAGTTGGTGGGGCGCGGGGGTAAGAAGATGGTTCTGCTCTCCAAATAAATAACAGACTTTGGTCATGGGGAGCCATGAACTGGCATCCATCTTATGGAAGAAGAAAGGGAGAGATCTGTGATCTGGCAAGGTTGTTTCTTGGAGCGTCAGACCCAACGCAAAGCAATCGCCGCAGGTGGCTCACCCTACACAACCCCGTCCCGCTGCCACTAATATCGCTGCCGCTGTTGGTGGGGAAGGAGAGGGTGTGGAGGGCAGCCCCCCACCATTAGAGTCAGGGCACGCGGGGGGGTTGAATCTGCACGTGCCCACATCTTGGCTGGGAGCATGAGAAAATGCCTCAAAGGGGGTGTCAGACACAGTTACGGTGAAACATGATATTTATAACAAAGTGTGGGGGAAGGTGTCACATCACATTACACTGATGCTCCAGCACCAGAGACATGCTGCGGAGTGGGATGTGGTGAGGGCCAGCAGGCAGTAAGATGAGTTTGCTCTGCAAATATTGATTCTTCTCTGGACTCCTGGCAGCCTGGGACACCGAAGCAGGGTTTTCCTGGAGGCAGGGGCAGGGCAAGGCTCTCACGGCTGCTGGCATCAGCTGGCGGCTCTCGCGTTTCTGTGCCTGGCCCTGCTCTGCTTTCCGAGAGACAGTAGAGCTAGGGTGTATGGTGGTAAAATGGGGGAAATAAAACCCAGATATCTCCAATGTCCTTAAACACTGCTCTATTTTTTCTATTCTGGATGGACATATCCCACTTGCTTTTAAATCAGCGCAAGGACATTGGCCGAGGAACTTAACCTTGCTGATAGACCTCCCCGTACCAAGCTAAGATGAAATGCTGTTGTCTTTTGAATAGCCAGTTCTTTAGAAAAAGCTAAGCTGTGTCACTGCAAGTATCTGGGATTGCATAACTCCCTCCCTAAAAGCTGAGTGTCTGAAAGTACTAAGCTCTTTCCAGTTGCAGCAATGAGTGGGCCAAGACATAGAAAGCTGAGGCCAAGGGGCAGGTCTCAGAGCTGCAGTTTCCCTGTGCGGCAGGAGGAGGCCCGGATCTCCCTGCAGAAATACCCTCACACTTTGTAACGAGAGCGGTGGGAGCTCCGACACATACACAAGCATATTTCTGTGCATTCAGCTCCCTCTCCTTCCCCCTGCCCTGGCAATGGTACAGTAAACCAGGGATGCAATGCAGCACAGCAATTGCAGCCTTCACCGGCCTCTTGGGGCTAATTGCCTGGGAATAACTTTTGTCAGCTGCCATTTCTCCCTCACTGCAAACACGGGAGCATCTCTTGAGAGAGCAGCCGGCGCATGGGCAGGCAGAACTGGAGCCTGCTGCTTCTCCCCCTTTCTCCGGTGAAGGTATTTGGTGCAGTTCTGGGGGCAGGTAAATCCTCTCCCCGTGGTGGCGAGTGGAGCCTGGTCCCCACGCATCCAGGCTCAGGGGAGCACGCAGGTGGGTTTGCACACCCTGCAGCGGGCGGGGAGACATTCCTTCCCTCTCTGCTCTGCCCTGTAGTCCTTTGTGGTCCAGTTCAGCTTCTGCCCACCCTGTGCTAGCCCTGCTTTTCTTCCCCCATGCAGCCAGCCTTGCCGTTTCCTTTTTGGGGATTCAGCTGCTCAGTGCCTGCAGGGATTGATGTTCTTTCCTAGGGTGATTTGAGGCCAGTTTGAGCATCGCAGCTCCATCCAGAAGTGGAGACCTCATCTCCACTGGCATGTTGGTGCCAGCTTTTATTCTCATGGGAGCGCCACACTGACTGCTCTCACTTGAGTGTAAGCGTGGGTACGGGTGACCTTGGCCCCTTTGCATGCCCTTATGAGTTTGCTTCCAAGTGCCTGCAGCGCCGGAGCCACAGTCCCTGAGTGGAAATGGCAGCAGCGGCTGCAGACAGGGAGGCAGGCTCTCCGGCAGCTGCCTCTGGGGGAGCGTTCCTTGGGAAAGGCACTGCCTCCTGCCCCCTTTGCAAAGCAGGATTGCACGTGTCTGCTACGGGAGAAAGCAACTATTAATTGTCCCAGGGAAATGAACACGCTTGACCTCAGCCCTAGACCAAGGCAGGCCTGAGCTCCTGCAGGCTCTGCTTGCCAGCACTGCGTGTGGCGATAATCAGCAGGTGGATGTGAGATGCCCTCGTTAGGCTATCACTCAGGCCTGGGCTCATTGAGGCATGAAAACCTCCACAGGAGGAAAGAGCCAGGAGAAAGGAGGACAAGAGCACAGGCAGCATGCAACCCCGGCAGGGCAAAGCCCTGGAGCATCTTAACAGGTACGGTCCTTCCTTAGTGCTGCCATCAGGGCTGTTGGTAGATCTCGGCTGCAGACCTGGATGCATTCAGGTTGCTAAATGAGAGCCATCAGATAGGTTGCAGGCTGTGTCTTTGTGGGCTTGGGGTGTGCCGGGTGGGTATGTTTGTACTAAATGCATCTATGTGGGCTGTGTAACGCCACCCCCCGTGATTTTATTTCATGCAGCCGTGTTGCATACCTACTGCGGCACAGGCCAGCACAGGTACTGTGACTGATGCTCCAGTGTGACTACGTGGGGAAATACATTTGCACAGAGTACGCCTTTTCTACGCTACGTTGGCAGGGGGCTCAGAGAGGGCCACAATGAGTACAGAAAATGGTGGAGTCCCTGCGCACCACCTCCACGCATGGAGGGTACATGTAAGCATTCTGCCTTGGATATATTTATGCCGATGCCTGAATGCAGACGTCACGTCCACGTGGTATGAGGGGCTGAGGAGGGATGGCATGTGTGTGGCTGTAAGGCATTATGTCTCTCTGCATCCTGGTCGGCAGACGTGTTTTTCTGCAGATCTCTAATATGTCACGTGTGAGCCAGTGTTTGCATGAAAACTAAGCATTTGGTTCGGACGTCCCTGACTATGTGTGTGGGTTACCCTGCTGTGTGTGCCTAATGCGTGCTTGTTTTGTAAGGCACGTTCTGCAGCGTGTGTGCTCCCGCGTGTCTGTTCGCTGTCGGCCCAGCCCTGCCCGAGGTCCTGCCAGCTCTGTGCCCACGGCAGTGGCCTGATGCCACCATGCAGCCAGCCCTCTGATGTGCCCACTCTTCCTCTCACTACACAGGCACTTTAATGGAGGTCGTCCTTCTCCCGCTAGAGCCGGTGACTAAAGCAGCCTGGCATTTACCCAGGATTTATTTGGACACTCTAGAGCCAGCTGCACGCATTTTTTTTTTTCTTTGTTTTTTTTGTCTGACTTCATGCCCTTTTGGTGATTGCTTATAACCCCAGCACAGAGAAGGGTGCAGGGGAAGGAGAATTGTGCAGCATCCACTAGATGCAGAAAGACCAAAAGGGAAGCAAGGAAAACGAACAAAAAGGGAAAAAAAAAATAAAAAAGAAAAAAAAGCCTCATGCATTATCTCTCCTGGAAATGGTATGTCCTTTGTATAATTCCCTTTGACTTTTTAGAGAAAGATTTATTCTCTCCTTCCTCATGATAGCAGAGTTTGCAGTGTTCCTGTAAGTTTGGACCAGCCCAAATTAACTGTGCATCCTCAGAGTCTGATTAGCTCTATTTGCTGTGTTTTTATTGACCTATGCAAGAGAAAAACTAGGTCAAGCCAGGCTGATGAGGCTAGATCTGGCTCTGTAATATAAATCAGTACAAACGAGGCCATCCATTCGCTGAGCCATCAAGTCACGCTCTGGGGTGGGTCGCCTCCAAAGTGTCCAGGGGACATAATTAGGAACTTTCCCAAGCTGTCAATCAGAAGTGAAGCGTGGTTTGGAGGTAGAGGGCGGGTGGATTTTTTTAGAAGCTGCTCTTTGTTTCTGTGGTGAGGGGCATTTTATCAGCAAGTGGATGAAGCGCAGGCAGCGAGATGGCTGCAAATAGAAACGGCCCCTGCCTGTCTGTGACTCCTGCGCGAAATCTCTCCACAGAGAAGGGGTGGAGGCAGCTAATAGAAGCCTGCAGGGCTGAGATGAGTTTTTTCTACAGAAGCAGGAGGGGAGGAACAGAAACTTTTATCCAGCTCCCTTGCTCGCAGACCTTACCGATGGCTTTTGCTACACGCAGCCAAGGGCGACGCAGCCAGCCTCTGGTATGGAGAAGCCGTTGAGACTGCCTGCTCCTGGCAGTCCTGAATCTCCTCTGCCGTTGCCTCTCCTGGTTTGGTTGGATCAGAGTAGGAATCATCCCGTGACCCAATCTACTGCTGCTGAGTTAGTCACCCTGCTCTGGGGAGAAAGGAGGCGGCAAAGCCTGTGACGTGCTGATTTCGGATGCACTAAAAACCCCCTCCATCACCCTGGAAAAGCTCTTTGCAAGGAGACTTAGGTGTCTGGTGCTGGAAGCTTCCAGGACAGGAAGCAGGGAGCAGCCTCAGCTGGTCTCGTCTTCGGTGTGTGATGTGCTGGGAGTGAGATGTCACCCAGCATTAGCTTCACTTTCCGTGGGGTGGAGGCGGCCGGCAGCCACGCTGTGACAGCCCAGGGGCTCACAAAGCCACCCTGCCAAGGGGGATGGAGGCGAGGGAGCAACAGAGGGGGCCAAATCCCAAACAGGTTGTGCTGGCGCAGCAGGGGACTCAAAGAGGGGGTACTGGGAAGGGGGTGGAGGAGGCTGGAGCGCTGTAGGCGCAGAGGACACGGCAGGCTCTCCCTGCTCATCATGATTACCCGCGGGGCTGTCAGCAAGCTGTTCTTGGATCGGCCTCTGCTTTGTGGAGCAGCAGCCTGCGCGGGCGGGAAGCTGAGGTCAGTGTCACGTTGGGCTGCCAAGAGCCACACATGTGAATGCCAGGCAGTGGGTGGCGAGGGGGAAGCGTCCCTGAAGAAGGTCACCTGGGTGTGAAAGCCAGTCGGGATCTGCTTTTGAAGAAGCAAGGGGTTTGGGCAGGGTGAATTCAGCCGTGATAACAAATCAGGATGTTTTCAGTGCACAGTGGGAGGCAGAGCTCTCAGCGTCTTCCAAAGTCTTTGGGGATCTTGCACAGACATCGGGCCACAAATGCCTCATTCTTCACCCCTGAGAATATCTGCAGTCCCTTCCCACTTAGTGGGATCTGAAGGGATTTTATGTGTTGCAATGTATGAGGCAGGAGTACCTTCAGTGGTAGTCTCAGGATGCTGCTGGAGGCAGAAACTCATCTGTTATGAACAGGAACAATCCACCATCTTTTGTACAGCTATGCATCCAGCTCTGTACCACAGGTGTCAACTGTGCAGTAAATGCTGTTCCTCTGGGGAAAACTTGGTCCATAAAACAAGAGGAATATCAGCTTTTATGGAGAGAAACAGAGCTGATGAGACCCGGCTCTTAAAAGCCTGCTGGAGATGCAAGGTATCCTCCACCGAACCCAAAGGACCATTCAGCTGAGTCAGCTTCCAAGGAAACACTTCCCATCTCCTTCTGCGAGATGCTGTGAGATGGGCGAAGCCAGGGGCCAGTGGGGACACTGGGTGCTGCCACTCTCGCAGGGGAGGAGCCGGCACAGGCATCTCCGGCTGTGCAGCTTCCAGACCTGCCTCTCCTGGCTGAGCTCAACAGCAGCCCAGTGTGAGCGATGGCCCCGGCTTCCCGGCTGCATTTACATTCCCTTTGCATGCTGCTCTTGCCTTCCCTTCTTTATGGCTGTGATTTACTGACGTCACAGGCGCAGCATCACGGAATTGAATTTACGGGAGGCTGAATTTATGATTAGAGAAATGAACCCTTCACCACTTCATGCCGCCTCCCCCCCCTTCTGTACACACACACCGGCACATGCGTGCAGCTCGCCTGGCTCCACGGTACAGAGACAGAGGGGGAAGAGCGGCCATGAAGACCCTAGTTCATGAAGGATATCTGCTCTCCTGGCTGCAGACAGAAATGAAGGCATCAGGGAAAGGGTTCAACAGGGGCCTGGACGTCCAAAGCTCCTGGGCTCTGCCCGTGGATCTGCAGGCTGGCACCACAGCCACTCTTGTAAGCTGGGCTCCTGGGTTTTGCACGTGTGTCTGAGAGGAGCAGTGGGTTGCAGCCCATGAGGCAGGGCTCCCGACTGCTTTGTTTTATATGAAACGTATGAATGTGTTCTTACTTTTGTGTGATTTCCTAAGCATTCCCAGCAGATGTTTCTCAGCCTCGCCATCTCCTGTCCCTCTCCTCCAAATTTTGCCCTCTCTGCGGCCGAACTTCGGGATAAACTGCCAAGATCGGTAAAGCAAACAAAGAAGGCAGGGGATTAGAAATGAGAGTTTACAGGTCATAAGCCAAACTCATAACAGGATGCAGCTCCGTTGCAGCTCGAAGCATGGCTTAGTTTGTGTTTGGGTGTGTTGGAATGACTCCATCCTCCGGAGCTAATTTAGGACGTCCTCTGCTCTCTGCCTGCGGAGGAAACAGCTTCTGTACAGAAGGCACTTGTCTGTGACAGATCTCTTGTAAACAGCAAGATAGCTTGATGTCAGACGCGCTGAAGACATCTTTATCAGGTACTTTGCCAAAGCCCCCAGGGGGAAGCTGTAGGACAGACCTTGGTCAGCAGAGATTTTTCAGGCACAGGCTGGCTGAGATTCAGAGCCGGGCTGCATGGAGCCCTCACTAACCCAAAGGCTTGGGTAGACCGCTAGCTATTAATAAAAAAGGAGGTCTGTGTTATACCACGCTGCATCACAGACCCAGCTGTCTCTCAGCAGAGGAGCTTTGCGGAGATATTCTAGGCAGAGGCACTAAAGAAAAGCTTATATCAAAAATGGAGCAGGTTAGAGGAGCAGGATAGATAGAGGATTTCCTGCTCTGGGGGAAGGTCAAATCCTTTTTTTCCAAAATTTAAATCCTGGTGGTTTTCATCAATCATCAAAACCCATTTTTGTCTGGGCTTAATCATAATGCAGGCCTTTTTATATTTTCTCCCGACTTCTGTACATGTATTAACTACCTTTACAATGAAATGTCCCTTCATACCAACAGTCCCCAAAACCTTGTTTTAAAAACTGGAAGAAAAACAATGCCATGTTTCTTTTTCTCTGGGATTGTTATTAAGTATGGGGAATCAGTCTCGCTGTTTCATGAACAATTTTCAGTTTTGTTTTTCGTAGGAAGCTGAAAGCAGAACAATTTTAGTGGGCAGCAGTGTTTCTCTGGTGATGCGCTTGTTTCTTTCCAGTCTTTAAAAAATGACATGCCTGTGCCTGCTACCAGTCCATCCATTCATTCACCCATCTATCCATTCCCATCTCTCCCTGCACACCAGAGTACCCTCTGGCTACGCTGAAACGTACCGAGCTGCAGAAATCCTGCTTGAGGTGGAGAAATTGCCGAAGCAGAAGGAGCCTTTACAGCAAACAGTCTATTTATTGATATTTTATTATGCTGTTTAGCAGGACCCTGGTGCCTGTAATAAAGCACTAAGGAAGTGTGGCAGCACATTCTCATTGATCCCATTCAGGCCTGTTGATATTAGTGTGAGGGCCAGTGACAAAGAAAAGAAATAATTTTGTTCCCCTCCCCTGTGCTGAATTGCTGATGGCAAAATGCCCTGTAAGCCTGAAGATTAGTTAGTTGTACTGTGACCCCCAGCTGAATGATCACAAACCGCATGCAAAAGGGGAAAGGCAAGCTTTTGTTTTGATCTGTGGAACTACACAGTGAGGGATCTGGAGAAATCTGTGATGACTCAGGAGAGCTCAGATCTGTCAAGCCTGGTATTTCATGCCTGAAGATGGAAACGGTCTGGGCTGGTCCTGAAGAGCAGCCAGGGAAGGGGATGGCCTGAAAGCGTCTCTGTGGGACAGAAGTATTTGCAGTTTTGTCTGCTCTGTGTTTTCCAGTTGCAGGACGCAGCAGCTAGTCTGGATTGCAGCACAGGGAAGAAACCGCTCCAGCTCTCAGGTCTGTAATCTCCTGGTTAGTGGGTTTCCCTCTGCCCCTCACGGTGACTCCACAGCCACGGATGGTACCAGCAGAGAGGGAGAGATGCGAGCCTGTCAGTAACACACCACAGTGAAGGTGCTACACATGGCCCTAACAGCAGACATCCTCTACGTACAGTAGTTTGTACCATAAATACAAAACAGGTGAGAACAGTAGCAAAATGGTGAAACAGAGCACAGTGTGCCAGCGACAGAACAGATGCAAACTCTGCCCGGTCTCTAAACAAGCCAGAGACCCCAAATGCTGCCCACCAAGCAAGGGAAGACCCCCTTGCTTCTTCCTCCCCGGTCTTTCCCGGGTGTTTAGTGGCAAGGCCACGGCCAGGCTGGGGCAGCCTCCTGCCCCTGGCCCCCCAGAGAGCCCCGTGCCCCATTGCCTGCCCTGGGCAGGCTGCACACCTCGGCGCCCCGCAAGCAGAGCAGCTTTGTACCGTCCGTGCCGGGAGCTGGGAGCCTCTCCTCGGGGGTCTTCGCCACTCCCCGTGCTGCCAGGACCTGGGGGCCAGGGGGGCTGTGCTCCTGCTGCCCTTAGGATCACTGGAAGAGGATGAATCATTAGCTCCAGTAACGTTCCCAGGGGCCTAAACCTCTCATTTTGTGCGTTGTGGGGTTCCCATCAGCAGGAACGTGCTTCCTCCTGTCTTGGCAATCTCCGCGCTCCCCCGCTGTGACTGTGGGGACAATTAGTAGCTGTAATCTTCTGAGCGTTGTGTAAGGAGGGGAAGAATCCGGTAATACCTGGCTGGGATTTTGTGTGGATTAATTAGCTACCGTTTGCACAGCTCTTTGAAGCTTCAAACCTATTCAAGTGCTAAGTATTATTATTAAATAGTGGTCCATTAGTTCTGATCATTGGCTATGGCCTCTCTGTAGCCTCTCTGGTGTCATTGTCTACAGCATCATGTATTTGTCTTTGCTATTCCACATATATTTATTACGAGGATGTGGCAGCAAAAGAGTCCATCTGCAGTTTTGGTTGTGGTTTTGGCAATCATACTTGTGTGGCTGGGCTGTAACTGCACTTAGCAGTAACAAATTTATTAAAACCTGTACTTTCTGGTTCTGGGTCACCTGCTCCTGGCCAGCTGAGTACCAGGTGAGCTAAACACAAAACTTTGGTCAGCGGGCTGTGTCCTTCACGGTGACAATACATTGCCAAAAACCCCCTTTCTGGTTTGGCAATGGGAATTTTATCTGTCACCACAACTGGGAAAGAAATGTGTTGTCTCCGAGCTTGATGAGAGCTCTGATGCATCCAGCCTCGCATCTGAGGCGTGTCCAGCCGGTTGCCGTGTTTCTGCTGGTCTGTGGTACCTCATGAAGCGATAGGGATGGGAGTCCTGCCCTGAATCCCCTTTCTGTGCCTGCAGAGCTACAGCTGTTGTTGGTGCTGGGCACCACAGCGCATCTCTGGGATCAGACCTACTCATGCTGAAAGAACGTTGCCGCTGTGCCATCCTACTCCTCCTGGGCTGTCTTGTAAGGGATACCTCACTCCCAGCTGAGCTCCAGAGGGTAGGTTTAGTCCTAGCAGTCATTTTCCAGCTCGCATCCCTCCTGGGGCTGTTGGATTGCCCGTTTCCAGCACTTTACGTGGGCTGGGCTGTCACCTTGCTGACCAGCTATGCCGGGTGCCAGGGTCACCCACCAGGGGACAGGCAGCTGCGCGACGCTGCCACGAGCCCCAGCATCACCTCACCGGACCCCTCTCTCTCGGAGCGCCGTGGCAAGTGGCACACTCCAGCCGCTGGCCTCCCAGGCGTGTGACCCTCGAGTGCAGAGCGGTGCCCCTGGGGAAAGAAGGAGGCTCCCCGCTTCTCACAGGGTGAGCCGTAGCCGGGCCAGGTCTGTGCAGCTCCCCGCGAGCCCAGCCGGTTGTGTGCATCTGTGAGTTCACTCCTGGTCCTGACCACGGGGAAGAGATCGGAGCCTCTGGCACTGACATATATATGCGGGTGCATATGTCTATCTGGAATTGAGGTTTTATTCTTGTAAACATTGTATTTATTATTTAAAAAAAACCCATACAAGCTGCCGAATTCATATTGCACAAAAAAACGGCCATAAACCTCACACTAAAGAGCTAGAAAAATGCTATAAGGAGAACAAAGCAGGCATATATCATGGTGTTTGGCCAATCTTAAACCCAGTCACGGCATTGCAAATAAAATACACAGCGCTCCTTTCACCACAAATGTATTCTCAATCAGGAAAAAAATATATCTAATTCGTGATGTGATACACTCTAAATCAAGATGTGACATGTTCAGGAACCAAAAATATAAAAAATCTGGGCAATTTCTAAATCATTCAGGTCTCCAAATGGTAGTTCTTCAAGTGATGTTTAAGGGACAAGCTTTGGGAAAAAGCAAAGACTGTTAAGTGGGAAAAATAATTTGGAATGCCCAAAACTCTGAGACTGAACCCCGACTTTCTTAAATTCCAGCATCACACCAATGAAGGTAGTCAATATTGCTCATTGCTTTTGAACAGTTTTAAGCTGTTCCCTACACATAAAATTTTATCTTTATGGGATGATTTAACTCTTGCTCTGCCTGATGCAGGCTGAAAATGTCAAGGGTGTGTATAAGCCAAGAATTTCATACCTGAGGTCCTGACTTCTGGGATATCAGTCCTTTCACGCCTTATTATTCCAACTTAGTATAATGATTGGGCTGTAGTTTGCAATATGGAGCAGAGAAGAGGTTTCCTGACAAAATTACGATTTCCCAACAAAAAGAAGGTTTATCCTAAACATCATAACTTAATCTAGCAATGATGCTTCCTTTCTCATATATGCAATCCACCTCATTTTTTTTAATCTGCTGGCTTGAAACTGTTCTGCAAGTCTAGATAGTATTTGAGCTATTTATAAAGGCTCTACCAAATTGGTTACAGAAAGCAAAGCCCATTATCGCCAGGCTTAAAAAGTAGTCCACACTTCTACTGGTAAATTTGTAGGGGTCTGCAAATGGAAAACGAAAGCTACGTAGACTCTAAAGTCACTACGGCAGAGGCTGCTTCTCAGGAGAGGTCTGGACAGCATGTAGGATAACAGAGACCTGGCTGGCCTGGGGAATTTAAGCCCTATCTTAATATACAGACAAGCATCATGACAGAACCTCCAAATGATGCTGCAACACAGAAGTATTTTGTGCTTGAATGTATCTGATACCGTTTCAGAGCTTTTTAAGTCTAACTTAACTTGATCTTGATCCCTTAATTATATAATCGGTATCGTTTCCAAACTAATTCACTAAAATTCCTTAGTCTGAAGTGGTCTGTTATCTGACTTCTGATCCATTTTCCTGATAAGGCTTATCATGTGGCTTTTAGTATGATACGACTTTCTCTTGATGCCGAAGAGGCCAGATTTACAAGCAAGAGAGTCTGAGCGCTTGGGTGATGGGCACTTCAAACTACACTCATGCACTGGTCCATGGTGAGCACTGTGAACGCCATGCTGATATTTTTATGGCTCTGCCAGTGTGGTGGATCTGCCTCAGAATGTGGCTGCTCTCTAGAATATTGGGTTTCTTTGCCAAAATTGCAACCCAGCCCTCATGGTGCAGGGTGCTGCACAGGCACCCAGAGGCGCCTGGGGGAACCTCAGAGAAGGAAGGAGGCAAAAGATGTGCAGAAAGGGGTGTTATTCCTCCTGCTGTACAGCTGGGGGCTCTGAGGCACAGCACGATTAACTTCCCTGCCCACACTCCTGCTGTCCAGTGCTTTACACCTTTTCCAGGCTGGGAGGCCCCCTGCAGGGCCCTGTGGGTTTTCCTTGTCCCACTCAGGTAAGGATTTAGGGCTTCACCAGGTATAAATGTGCACAGCACGGACGGGCAATGCTTGCTGGCACCCGCTGTCTCGGGGGTCCTTCGGCCTTTGTTGCCTAGCATGGATTAGTGTTCATCTGTTAACACTTACGGCAACTTTTCCTTCTCAGGTTCATCGATGCCTCTGCTTGCAGGGTCGTTTATTAAACACACAGACGGAAACGCAGCTGCATCTCCTCTCCTCAGTCTTGGAGACCCTGCCTGCACGCATGTGGTTTCGATAGAAATACGGAGTGCCGGGAAGCTCTTTTCTTATTTGAGGAGAAGGTGTAAACCTTTGCAGGATAAACACACCTCCATCAGTAAGGGAGAATGACTTCACTTCTGGCTCACAATCATTGCTTATGTGAGCTTTAATCATTCTGCTCTTTGTACTAAGCGAAGCCCTTATGATCAATCAGAACTTTGAAGTTTTGTTATGAAAATGTAAATGAAATGCATTTCTAAATGAAGCTTTTCTTCTGCCTTGCGCACCTCTCCGTTCTTCCACAGGCACTCACAGAGAGCACAACGGTGCTGATAACAGCTCGATCGCTTCGCTGGGCCATTTCGGCACTGAGGTGCGCGTTTGCCTCCTCCCTCCCACTCTCTTCACTGCTTCCATTCTTCCACTTATAAAAAAAAGAAAAGAGGAGCAGAGCTGCCCCCCGTGCTCTTCCAGACATTCTGATCCGATTTGGAGACAAAATGTTCTTCTGATTACGGGTCTAAAAATAAAGATGAGGCTTGTAAGGAAAATATTGTGCTGCTGGATGCTTCTTTTTAAAAAGTTAAGCCTGAATCCCGAGGGAAGCAAGGTGTATGCAACCTGCTGCCTGTCTGCGTGTGTGTCTGGTACCTCCACTAATAACTTCTGCTGTCATTGGCCTCTTCCCTCTGCCTCTCGCAGAAAGAGAGATGTCTCTGAGGTACGAACTTCCCATGAGTTTCAGAAAATCCTGCCTGTCCAAGCACGCTGGTTTTGTTCCAGTACCTGAGACATAGCAAAATAAATCAGCATCTCCTAAGCCTGGCCCTGGTGATGTGCAGCTATCAGCCATCTGGCCACAGTCCTCAGAGAAGCACTTCCCGAGGGGTTTGGCCAGGATCTGATCACGGAAAGGAAGAGTACTGGAGGATCTGTGATGGCTAGGTGGAAGGTGGAGAAGAAAACGCCAGTGCTTAATTTCAAGCTGTTTCATCAAATTCCACTTTCACTGCCACTCTTAGCAACTTCCTGGGAAGCAGAGCCAGCCAAGTCTGGCAGACGTCTGGGAAAAAGCTCTATCATGCCCTAAAGACTTGTTCCTGGACATGTGGGTGGATTTTTTTGTTTCCAGTATTTTTCTGCACGCAGTTTTGCTGGTGATTTGCTGAAACCTCTCAGGGTCCGTAAGCCCCTGCCATTCCCCTCTGCGGAGGAAGGGAAAGCTCACAGGGACCCGTACAAGGCTACGGAAAGGTCAGTCGTGGGAGCAAGGGTCACATAGCTGGGATGTGCCCTGCTGGCATTGCAGCCAAGTTTCCTATCGTTTTGCGAAGGCTTGGGAGAAGCCTACAGAAAGAAACATCATTCTATCAGAAGGTGGATGAAGATGTCCTTACTCTCTGCAGTCCCCTGGGGACTCAGGGAGCGGGGGACAGATGGGAGGAAATGGTGCTGAACCGTTGGAGGAATCCCTCCTGATAACTGCTGTTGTGAGGCGACACGAGCACACTCATGCACAAGCCTGAAGAGCTGACTCCATCTATTTTCGCCTGCAAGCCACCCCGGCCACAAGCGCTCACCTGCTCATGTACACTCTCACACAGCAGTGATGCACGGTGGTCTGTTCCTTTTTGTCATTCCCTTTCCAACAGCCCTCTCTCAAGCCAAGCCAGGGTCCTTTCAAAGAGCCAAGAGTGATTGCAGTCATTGCAGGAACCCAGAGGCAAGGGGAAGAGCAATGCCAATTTCTTTTCTCCAGCTTTCCCTTGCTATAGCACTTTTCCAAGGAGCTAATGTGATTTTGAGCAGCCGCTTGGGTCCGTGAATGGCTGGAGCCCAGAGCAAGGTCCAGCCTTTTCGTAATGCGCACGGCGTCCCTCTCCTATCGCCGAGAGCGGCAGGCTGCCTCACCTATCCGCAAGACACTTAGGGAGACTAATTGCGCACGCCAAAGTGCTGACGGGGCAAACCTCTGTCCCTTCACTTGTAATTGGTATTGACATGGTCCTCCCCGGGCCTGGGGATGCTCCGGAGCCAAACACAGGTTAAAGGGTTTCAATCTGGGAAGTCTGCTTAGTAAAGCCTTTCTTGAATATAAGGGGGGATAGCACTTTTTTATACAAATGCATATGGATATTTGTTACATGTTCTATTTATTCTTTACTGCCATCAAACTTGGCAGCATTTTTCAGCCCAGCTCCCTCTACCTCTTTCTCTCCCTCTCTGTCTATCTGCCAGTCCTGTTCTTAATCAGTTTGAACTATTGGCTGATTTCAGCAGATCCCCGCTGAAGTTCTCACGGGTTTTGCTATCTGGGAGAATGAGACCGAAATTACTTCCCCAGCTGAAAGAAAAGCCGCCCTGTGAGCACAGCAGCAGTAACAGACACCAGAGAATCCACACTGGCCAGGGACATGCTGATTGCTTAGCCCCGAGAAAAGCAACTGGCGACTCATTTGTTACAGGACACCTATGTGGCACCAAGCCTCAGAAAACAGCCAGCGCTTTGGTAGCTGCACAGCTCGCAAGAGTACTTTGTTTTTGCCAAATGGATATCTTACATCTGGGGTCATGTTTTTAAATCTTCAGAGATCCCAGCACCATTTTGAAAATGGTATTTAGACAGGCTCCCAAGTCACTGGCCACTTGCAAAAAAATCTAGTTTGATCCTGTATTCCAAATCCAGCAGTGCCTTTTATTCCTGACCAAGGAGCTTTGGTCTCTTCTGAGCATTTCCCTGGGACTGGCAGGTCAGAAGATATGCCAGGAGATGTGTTGCCGTGTCCCACATCAGTTTATTTAGATCTGTGATGATTTACAAGCTGCAGTCCATGGATTCCAGGCAACGCACTGACTATTTCTGATCGCTTGTGGAAAACAAACTCATCAACAAAAGACTCGAATTTGCTATGCCAGGATTTGCAATTCCAGGATAAAATTCTAAGGATTTGGCAAACAGGGCCGGGGGGGGGGAAGAAAAAGTGCTTTTCCAGGCTGATCCATTTGGCTATCTAGGTCAGACAACAAGTTTTAGAGTGGGTTGTGATTTCGGTTTGGATCCGGTGTAGATCTGTTGATTCCAATGTCCACAGATAATAAACTCCAGACCAGAGAGACAGTCTGTAGATGCTAGTTGGTAGACTGCACAAATTGATAGCACAGCATCCTTTCCCTGAAAGAGTATTTTACTGAGTATTAGATTTATGCCATTTACTACTTTATAGATAAAACAGTCACTATGTTCTAAACTGGTGATGTACTTAGAATGGGGAATGGACTGGTTTAGTGGTTGCTGAATTTGATTGCTTAGAGGGCAGTTTACTTCTAGATTGGAGAGAACATATTCTAAATTACAGAGCTCCTGCTTTTATGAATCGAGCAGGGTATGGATTAAGCAGGTGAGGGGGCTGTCTGTGTTGACGAGTGGCTTCACATCTTTCAGGATGAGTGGCTGAGGTCAATTCAAGTTCATTACACTGCAAGGAGTTTATGATTTCTTTGTTACGGAGGTTCAATATGAATCGATTTTAAAATAAACTTTTTTTGACCAATTTAATAAATTCACTTTATTGTTCAGGCTTTGATGTTATTTTCCATGTGATCAGCATAAAGCATTTCCCTTGCTACCCCTATCACTCTGAATGTTAGTTAGACCTTGCGGCTCTTCTTCCCTTCTCTCCAAAGCTTGATCAAAAGACGGGCATGAACAGAAGCTGATTTGAGGTTGGGTCTAGATGCCAATTTTGCAGCTGTAGTTCAGGAATTCAGCCAGTACAACACAGTGTGAGAGAGACTTTTTGCTCAAGCCAGTATTTTCCTAGGTATTTTTGTGGGAATTAAGGAATTTTGAGTCTTTTCAATAAGTATTAATAGATGGAAAGTTTCAAATGCACGATCATCTTTTGCATCATGGTGCAATTTTGATAATAATTGCAGTTATTCCCTAGGGATGTCTGAGAATCAGCTTGGCACAGGGGGATCTTTTCCACTCCTCCAAGCAAGGAACAAGAGCAAGGAAACCTTATCCGCTTTGCAAACCTAAATGCATTATTAAATAAGTCCTTGCACTGGGGAACCTGTGGACTCCTAGTTCCAAAGGATGAGCATTTGCATAGCTTCTGCAGCGTCTAAGGGACCCATGCGGCAGCTTTTCCTTCGGTGGAAACAGTGCCAGGAACAGTTTCTGCCCCCAGCCCTCAGATGCAGAAATCTGTCAGAACTCCACTGTCACACACTGTCTTGTCTCCTGTAAATGGAGTGAAACCGGACAGGGATTTCAGGAGTTCTGTAGCATAAACAGCAAACCAGCAGAAACACAGGCAGCAGGATTGTTTCAAGGAGAATCAGCTGAAAGTGATATGAGCAGTCTAAGCCTCACTTGGGCACACAGCTGATTCAGTTAATCAGCACAATAAAGTTTTCTCCTCACAGTTCTCCTTGAGAAAATATTTTCTCCCGTTTTCACTTATCAGTTTCTTCAGTCTATTAAAAATCACCTAAAGATGCTACCTGCTGTCTGAGACCTATGCATGGCAGTGGAGCGAGCTGTTACGATTGTAAATAAACCATGTTCTAGGCATTCTTTACCCAGCTGTTTCTGTTAAGGCCATGATGCCTCAACCAGCACCAGCACCTGGGGGAATGGGGGGGGGAGGCTCTGCAGGAAGAGTATTTATTGAGCAGCAAAGCCCCCTCTTAGCCTTTTGTGTTGCAAGTGGGGTGCTGTTTGCTATTTGTTGTCCCCCTTGAGCTGGAACTTCTAGCTGGTTTTTTATTTTGTAGTTACACCTCACTGTGGCTGTAGATGCAAGGTGATTTTCTGCTCTACTATGTCTCCCTTGGCCTCGGAGCTGCGTTGATAAGGTAGGAAAACTGTTACTTCTGGTTTTGGGTCTCGTATGCCTTCCTCCAGCCTGGAGTGCCAGGGGAGGTAGTGGAAAAATGCAGCAGATCTGTCAGAGAGATAAGTGCGTTGTAAAGAGCAGTGATATCTGTCAATGAGACAGCAGCTGCACAGCAATTCATTTCCATCTCTGCCTCCTCATCTGCCCCAGAAATGTCGACACAGCACTTTTCTCTCTCGGGTTGTTTCTTGAGTTTTGTTGGTTTGGTGTTTTTTTTTTTTTTTTACTGCTTTCAGTGTATCTAGGGGCTGTATCGAGGAAAGGACAAAGAGAACTAGTGAAAGCCCTGCTGTTTGTGCAGCCCAGCCCCAAATCCCTCCCTGGACTCCCCTAAGTGTTCTGTGGTGGATGGGGGGAAGTTTTCCAAGGCTGTGCCTTGGGAGGTCTTGTGCTGCTATAAAGAATATCAAGGGGAACAGCTAAAAATTCATCCCCAAATGTCCATCTGTTGGCTCTGCGTTTCCAGGCTGTTCCTCCCTCTTTGCCTCTCCATAAGGTCAGCCGGAGCGCAGGGCCCTAAGGGTGCCTGGGGATGAGCATGCCCTTTGGGGTGTGGGAGGGCTGCAGGCACCAGCCAGGCTGCTCTAGGGAAGGGCTGCATGAGGTGAGGAATAAGTCAGTGGCTTTCCTTGGATGCAAAATGCAGGAGGGGAGTTCTGGTGTTTGCTGAGTCCACCAAATGTAGCTCTGAGCCATTCTGCTGAACCCTATAGCAGTCGTAATGTTTTTCCCAAATCCCAGCGGCTTGCTTTTTTGCACTGGCTGGCCTCTAAGCTTGATCTCCATTAGTACTTCATGCCCCTTGAGCTACCCAGCTCCCTTTGGACTTGTGTGGGGAACTTAGGCAGTGGCCCTACTCCCCTGTGAAGTCCCACATCCCACTCTGGGGCCAGGATGGTTTTCCTAAAAACAGGAACTTTGCCTTCATGTGAGGCCACTTGTGATCCCATTCTGCAAAAGGTTAAAGGGTAGTAAAGGGACCCCTGGCTTTGGTAGGCAAGTGTGAGCTGTCAGACAGCCCTTTGCATCTCCAGATACCTGCCTTTGAGCGGATGCAGCTTGGCCTCTGTAAGGCTTGGTGTTTCTGCCTGCTTGCTCTTCGGCTGCCGCAGCCTCCTCCACACATCTGCTTCCCTGGGCTGCAGAGAAAGGCCGTGGTGTTTCATAGCTCCGGGCACCCGGGGTTGTGCTGATTGAAGGGAGATTGGTAAAAGTTATTTACAAGCTCTTTACAAAGCAAGAGAGAGAAACTGTAGCACACATAACTAATGCAGGCAGCGGTGATGAAAAGCAGCAGGCTGAATGCCTACTTTGAAGCGGCACCCTTTCCTGAGCTACCTACCCTTTTCCACTGCTGCTTGTTGCCAAGTTCATTGTTTCACATCTTTGCTAAAGATTTAAAATGCATTTTTTGCTGGCCCTGGTCGGGTGTGGGGGGAAATATCTTCTGAATATATATCTGTCTATTGGAAATTCGCTCTGTGTCTCTGGCTCTTGTTTGAAAGGTTTTGCTTTAAGCACCTGTCCTTTAGTCTGTGTGGCTGTGTGCAGTCGTCACCCTGCTGCTGCTCTCTGCAGTGCACGCAGCATCTATCATGCGACAGAGGAAGTTACGGGAACACTCTGTTACCTGTTCCCCATCATTTGCAACGCGCGGGAATAGCGATGATGCTGATGAATATGCTTAAGTCTGGAAGTGTAAGCAGTGGCGGCTTACCCAGGTGTTCTGCTGCGATGATTAAAAATGTTTGTTGCTTTAAGTTAGGGATGTGTCACTTGTAATGGCTTCTAGTGTTTCTGCTGGGAGAAGGGGGGATAATAGCGGGCCAAATGATTACCTGGTGTAAGTCAGGATAGCTTCTCTGGAATTGAATTACGTACATTTGGGCTTCAAAGTCTATTGTTTCAGTGGTGGAACTAGGCTGATTTATGCCTGCTGAAGATCTGTTTCTAAAACTGTTTAAAGCTTAGCATTCCTCTCTCCGCATCCCTGTGAGATAAGGATTTACTGCAGCTGTTTGAAAAATGCAAATTTTTTTCTGGAAATATGTTTTTTCATAAAAATGCTTCTTCGCTGAGTGAAAATATTTCATGAACATCTTTAAGGCTTTGATGGAAGATAGAATCCCAGAAAGCAAAACATTTTGAGCTTTCCTTTTTAGAAAACCGGATTTGCTCATGGTCTCAATTATTTACATTTTCTTTATGATAAAACCTGTGATAAATGAAAACAGGCAAGTTTCTCATGCACATAGAAAGTGGTATTTTGAGGGAGCCTCTCTTCAGTGAAAGAATTGCATTGTATTATAGTGTTCCAGCCCGCCCTGTAAAGTGGCAAGCTTAAGCTTAAAATAAGAAAATCCTGGGTTCAATTTTTATTTGGCAGGTTTCTTTTTTCTTTTTATCAGCTTCTGCAAAGCAGTCCATGCTTCCCCTTCTAGTTAAAAAGCAGAATCAATACCCAAGAAGGGTCAACTAGCTTACAATTCATTACATGTATGCATTTCTAACTGACAATGCAATTTGTGTTTCTCATTTTTCATGTCAACTGTTTCTTGGAAAAACAATAAAAGAAAGAAAGAAAAGCAGAAAAAGACAAAGAGACAGAGAGATTTACCCAAGTCATCAAGTGAAATGGGAGCTGACAGGTTCTCTAATGTTACATGCCCGGAACAAAAAGGATTCCTCACTCTGCTCCTCTGTAAATGTTTGAGAATCCTTTGTGTGTTACTTTGCTATTCACTGGGACCCTCAGCCCCAGGATTCCCCAGTAATTCCTTTAGAAATGTGCCCAAGATGTTCCTTGCCCTCGCAAGAATTATTCAGCAGATCAAAGGCAAGCAGCAATGAATTGTTTGGATCTCTTCCCTTCTTAGTCACTGAATGTGCTCAGGTTCTCCCAGGGACAACAGTTTTTGGGTTTTTTTTTTTGCCTCAGCTTCTTGCCTTGTTGCATGGCAAGAACAGCAGTAGCTCTGGGGGAATGGTCAAGATTCAAAACTTCAGGAAAAATCCCTGTTGGGGAGAAACTCCTCTGCTGATCAAAGTAGGCTAAACACCTGCCACCCTAATGAAGTTTTAATCTAATTCAGATTTTTCTCAAGATCAGTTATGTTTGCCAAGTGCATTTGAAGGTCTCAACCATCTCCACTCATGCATGTATAGTTAGGGGCTGTAAATCCAGGGGCAGAACCTTGGTTTTGGCTTCACACTTCATTCAGCAGATGGAGACACTGTTCCTGGTGATGAGATTGCAGAGACCTGGAAGCTCAAGCAACCGGGGTGGAGAGGAGCACAATGACTGACAAAGATCCTCCTTAGACTTTTCTACCCCATCCCCTTGAGACATGCACTCACTGCCGGCCTAGATAGCCTCCAGCGTTTTCTTGTCCCCATGAGATAAATCCATCACTCTCAGAACAGACTTAAGTTTTTGCTAGAAAGCAAGCCGAAGCCTCTTTTCTTCCCTGTCTTTCTGTTAGTTCCCCCTCCATCTCCTGTGTGGCAATATTCCCTCCAGTCCTTACATGGTGCAATGCATCTGGGAATCATACAGTGCGTCAGCACTGTCTGGGGGCTCCGAGCTTGCCTGTCATGGGGGAGAGGAGGCGAGAAATGAATTCCAGTCCCTGGTGGTGGCTTGCTGGGGGAGTGGGGGTTGGAGGGGAAGTATTGCTCCTGAGAGCTGATTACTCTTCATTTCTGCCCTGAAAGTAAGAGCTCATTCAAAGAAAATCCTGCTTAACTCTCGTAACCCAAATGCAAAGTAGAATTGCTGGGCTGAGCAGGTTTTAAGGCAATGCTGAACTGGGGTATTGTCAGCTGCTTTGGAGAGGAATGGAGAATGGGAGATGTCTTGCAGTGCTGATTGATGGAAGAGGCTTTGCATCATCTACATGAGGGAGGGGAGACAAAAAGTGAATTAATTTGTCTGTATCTGTGTACTAAATGAATCCCCTCTTCAAGGCTTCTAGTACTGGTCTGCAGGGAGTAGCAAGAATCTGCACCATCAGTCTTTCTACTTTTCTCTCATCTTTAACTTCTGGATTGCTGCTTTTGGCTTCTGTTGGATTATCAGAGATTGGTCCCAGCTAGAGACAGGACACGAGGTGGGATGTACAGGTTTTCCCAGGGACACTGAGAAACTCCTCCGGAGTCTGGTGATCAATTGAGGACCGACTGACTGCTAGCAATGAGGACAGGAAGGAACAGGCTTCATCCTGAACAGGAGCTACTAGAGGTTTTTCCTGTGTAACACAGGGCACAGCCCTGCCCTGGGATCATATGCTGAATTTCATCTAATATGTTCCTTAGAACATGGGTAAACCCCTCAATTTCTCTTTCAGAGCTCATTCTTAGCAATGTATTCAACTCTTGGCACTTCTGCATATGCAGGAGGAGTACAGCTGTAGAAATATGGGGCTGGTAGGACTCAGAGGTCATCTAAACCATCCCCTTCTCCTGACTGTATCACACCAGCCCTGATGGATGTCCTTAAAATCCTCCTCTGACTTCAATGCACCGACTAGCTTGTTCCATGCTTATTTATCCTCAGCATTAAAAAGTTTATCCTAACAAGAAACCTAAAGGTACCTTTTCCTATTTCCTCTCCTACATATTCATCCTATTTTCCCCTCTCCTGCCTCTAGTGGCCTGAAGGGTGATTGCTCACCTCCCTTTCCAGAACAACGTTTAACATATCAGAAGTCTGTTATATCCCCACTTCAGAAAACTGTTATCTGGGCTGAGCAAGCCTATTTCATTTGACCTTTCCGAGGCTTGTATTTTCAAAGCCTCCCATCAGTCTCCTGGGTGAGCTTGATGTGCAAGTTTATACAGAGCCTGATGTGAGCTTTTGCCCACCAGAATTTGACTAAGCAATTTATATCCCCTGGGGCAGGGTGGTGAAAATCACAAGTATTTACAACCCTCTGCTAGAAGTTGTGATAGCCCCTTCCTCTGTCACTGAGCCACAAAACCCCACTGCTCTGTGGAGCAACTTGCTTTGGCAGGGGAATGGACCAGCCAGTGTAGGCAGCCTTTTCCCCCGTCTGGCTTTTGACACAAAATGTGTTTCCCAGTTGGACTCAAGCTGTGGGGTGGGATCTGCTCAGGCAGCCTGGCCAGTTCATGGGCCTCTGTTGAAGCTGGCACCTGCAGGACCAATGCAATTTAGTCTCCTTGCCAGTCAAAGCTTGATTGAAGGCCATGGAAATCAGTAGTATACCTTGTTCCAAGAAGCTTTGGGTCAGATCTCCCTTTCCTCAAGTCTTTGTCCAGTAAGATATAATCCCCATCACTGCTGACAGCTACAACTTTCCATATTAGCTGAAAAAAATATGCAAAAATAAACCACTCATGCGTCTCTTAGACTAGCATGACTTTCCTGTCATGTTTCCCATGTTTTCTCCTAGTACTTGATGTTTGCAAGTCTCTTTGCTTTAAGCCATGTCAGCTACAGACCCAGAACATGCAATAGCTACAATTTTCTTTCTCTCTCTCCTCAGCTTGAGTGTTTAATTTGCTCCAGACTCTGCCTGAGCAATTTTTGGAGAGTACAGTTTATATTTGTGTATGCAAATAAGCTGAGCAAATATGCTAAGGAGCTCCAAAGATAGATTGGTACGCTTAAAGCACATGCCAGCCCACAGTGAAATCATCCCAGGCCATTCTGGTCTCAATTAACCCTTCCGCCTTCTTCAGTTTAGAGTCTGTTTGGCAAGGAGACAATACTGGGAGATGCTCTCCCACCTCCCGTATCGCTGTAACCAGATGATCGCTGCTGGCGTCAGCAGTGCTGTTCTGTACCACGAGCCAGGCAACAGCGCTTTGCCCACGGTTGCACGTAGTTATGCATTCAAATAATAGTTGTCTCTCACATCCTTTTTATTGTTGAACAAGCAGTTCCAGGAGCTGCGAAAGTGACACAGCCAGCTTTCCTTCAGACTTGTAATTTACGTTGGGGTCTCTGGTGTCTGATAAAACGTGCGCTTCTGAAGCTTTGTGCATGGTTGGAGAGTTTATAAAACCACTCTTCCCTGGTAGAGAGTAGAGCATCTACCTGATGCTCTGGTAGCTACCGACATAGTTGAGCGTAGTTGTTGCCTTTTCTTTAGTGTCAGGGAATGCATTTGACCTTGCTCCTCTAATTTCTGCCAGTGGTTATAAAAATTCCAAAAAATTAATTTCCCTTAAATTGGTGGATCTGTCAAATTGGTTGAAATTGGTTCAAACATCTCCTGAAGAATACTAGCTTTCCTACTCTGGTTTTCCTCCCTATAGGAGGGGAAATAAGAGATCATTGGTGTTTGCTGGGCTTGCCTGCGCTGAGGGATTGACTGGAATAGCTATTGCAGAATAAGCTGTTCAGCCGGAAGCCTTCCAGAATAGTTGCCTGCATGGACACACTCTTCTGGAACATAAGTGACTTTACTGTAGCATAATTACTTCACTTTTGAAGGATGCTAATTACTTTGGAGTGTTTTTTATTCTGGAATAAAAACCTGCTGTCATAATGTCCTTTGGGAGGCGTGATGGAATAGTTTCTCCAGCAGTCACTACTCCAGACATTTTCCTCTCGTAGATGAGGGAAATGGACTGAAAAGACAGCTGACTATTCTGGTGCTGAACCTGCACAAGATCTGAGGAAAAAGGACCTAAGCAGTTTTCTGTGATGCTCATAATGCAGGGCTTATTTAACCTTAGAATATGTGGGAGACGACATAGCTTTTCATTACCATTTTTTAGCTTAAATAAATGAGGTTTACATAATTGGTGTCTGTATACATGCTTCCCATAACTTCTGTGCCATTAGCTCATTTCAGCCACATTTAGCAGAGGACAGGAGGTTTCAAACATTATTGTATGAGTTTTGGGGCTCAGCAAGAGAGATCCTACGGCATCTGCACTGCGGGAGATGCTGCAGCGTATGGCTGTCCTGATAAACCGTCACAGCACCTCCATACCCAAATGGCTGTACCTTTTCCCCACGAGAAGGAAAGCTCTCCACTGGAGGCTAATGCCTTCCCAAATGGCAAAGCCCCTCAACACCAGATCCACAGAACTGATTTCTTGTGTAAAGACTCTTATTCTTGGTGTTGGGTAGTTTAAATCTTCAGCTGCTCCCTAAGCTTCACAAACTGTAATACTGAAAGGTAGCCAGATTTGGGGAGGAAGAGGTGTTGCCCGTTTTCTAGTCTCTGTTCTTTCTAATTTGCTGTCCCAGCCAGAGTCAAAACCCAGGCTCACTCTTGAGAGCCAGACCATTTTCCTTGTAGTCCTCCTGCTTTGGATTGTTTTCCCCTATATTTGCGAAAGGGGAACTCCGCAGCAAACCTCCCTAAACGGAGTCAGATGGCATCTCAGGGTGGTGTGGCGGCTTTGCAAATGTATTGCTGTGCTTGCAGCCAAAAGCAATCTCACTAGAAGGCCTTGCTAGACACCGTAACCTAAATCCTTCCCCTCAGGTCTGCACAGCGGCAGTGTAGAATGAAAGGCAGGGGAAGTCCTTGTTTGCAGGGCCCTGCTTCCTGCTGCCAAAACAAACGTTTTGGCTGAGAGTAATTGTGCTTACACCATTTCAACAATTTCAGCAACCACCAAAATGCAACTCATCTAGGGTAGATGGAGCTGGTAATTAATTGGGAAAAAAACCCCCAAACCTGAAATGCTCTGGGGAAACACAGGGCTGGGAAGAAAAGTTTTAGAACATTAAAAGAAAAAAAAAAAATTGAGAAAGGCAGCTCAAAATTACCCCCCTCTAGGTAGATGCCTGTAACTGCATCTGCTGGGGGGGAATATGGTCTCCAGATGGAGCCCTCAGATGGGACAGGCTGGAGGCTGATACATCGCTGGGTTTTGAACACTGGGGTTTCCTGGTGCATTATCTCAGAGCAGAATGTAGATCCTTATGCCGTGACTCTGGAGAATAATGTGATGGGGTGAGGAAGCACTTGATTACCTGGTTCACAGGAAAATGGACCATGCCAGGAGGGTGCCCCAGCCATCTGCCAAGTGATACAGCAGGATATCATCTGGTAGGGCATGGGGGCCAGTTCTCTGCATTGTGTGGTCCCAGAGTGGAGTGGTTTTGGAGAAAAGGACCGGCTTTTTCTGTCCCATCACTCTCCTTTGGATCCTCTGAGCCGGTGATGAGCAATCGCCAGAGCTCAGGCAGTGCAGGGAGAGGTTGTGGGTGGGAGGCAGCAATGAGGGCAGGCAAGGGGTCTGCTTTTCGTACCAGGTGCCTGCCCTCCTGGTGAGGGGAGAGCAACCCTTCTGCTCATGAGCTGTGATACAGCAGAGCCAAACTTGGTGCAGAGGACCTTATTGCCCAAGGTCCCAGCTAGGTAGCAACTGACTCCAGCAAGGGCCGGTGACCCTGCCAGGCAATCTATGGGAAAGGGCTGCTTCAGGCGCTCAAAGCGGAGCTGCATGCGGCTCCGCGGAACCCGCTGCCTTGTCCCCGCTGCGTGCCCTGGTTTCTGCTGATGAATGGTGTCTCGCAAGAGCCTGCTGGAAGGGCTGGCACCTTCCGTGGGCTCTGGGATGTGTTCCCAGATCTGGGCACAGCAGGGATTTTTTTTGCATTAGAAAGCAAAAGCCAGACACGGGGAAATATTGAAGAATCTCTTGCCCAGCCTTGCTCTTTTGTTTTTATTTGTCAACACTTATTTTTGTTTCCTGACACAAAGTGGAAACATTTGGTCAGTGTTTTGGCGAGTGTTCTTACTCAGGCTGCAGTGCCACTTGCAATGATGTTCCTGGCTTTTCTCATCTGACACTGACACCTAATGAAGTCGTAAAATGTTTGTTGCAGCCCCTACTCTGAGTGGGGGTTCTACTTACAGGAGCTGTTTTGCTAGCTCAAGCAGCAAAGGTTGCCCTTTGGTAGAGCAAATGTTATAAAAGCCTTCTGCAGAGAGTGGCTAAACTTCCGATCATTTAGCTTAGTAAATGAGATGATAGTGCACAGAGTTGAACAGAAGTAAAAATAATTTGGCTAAGCTTATGCTCAATGGTCCAAGTCTTAGTTTGAGTCTTAATAATTTTAATGCAATTACCCTCAGTATTATGGTCTGATAAATCAGTCCTCAAAGCAGAGACCAGGGAAGGCTTGGATATGTTTGCTCTGTTATTTTTTCCTGTTTCTGCATCTGGCTGCTGTGTGAAACAGAATAGTGGATTAGAGGGAAAATGGGTCTGACCCAGCACAGCCTGCTAAGCCTTCAATTGAGACATTCTGTTCACCTGTGCTATCAGTTATTGGCTTGATGACTGTGAGTTCCCACCATTGGTGTTATGCTTATTTTGACTGCTTTACTCTCAGAAGCATAGGAGAGGTCAGAGTTGCTTCCTTGCTGTATTAAGTGGTACCTCTCAGTAACCCGAAGCACAGTTGGTGTTTGAACTTCATTGCCCAGGTGCTTTGCTAGCTTTATTTTGTGTCAAATGTTCTGCTGTTATGTCACTTTTTGCATCTTTGTGGTATATCGGTAACAAGACAAAAGCTGGTTTGCAAAGATGAAGGGCTATCAGGGGGGGTGAAATCGAGTGCCTACTGCCTTTGCTCTACAGACACGCAGAGGCTTGTTCCAGTTTATAGCACCAAAGATTTCTCCCATATAGTGTCATGCCATCTCCTCTATTTCTGCTCCGAACACAGATATGTTTTGACCTTGAGCAAACATTTACTTCCCTGAGCTTCAGCTTCTCCATCCCTGAGTGGCATGTCTGGATCCCTTTACACCTGTCAGAGTGTAGAGTTCAGCCTAATTCATTAAAGTTCACAGCATGTTCTGAGAGCCTTGATAGCAGTTGAAGCAAATAAACACAAGCTGTATAATGTTATCCTCACTTCTGTATAACATCATAGTCACTTTACTGAGAGAAGAACATTGAGGCAACAGCCGGACCTTCAAGAGGCTGGGAACATCAGAACAAAGATTGTTTAAATAACGAGGTTTTCCTGCTTATGCCTGTATCTTATATCTTTAAGCACCTACAATTTGCTCTGCAAGACCTGTGCCTCTCTCCAAGTGCAAGAACTGATGGTGGTAACAGCATGGCTATTAAGCACTCTTTTTTGCTCCCATCACAAACTGCCTGCCTATATGCATTATTTATGATGCAATCTCTAATGCCTGCACTGACTACCACACGACACTGAATTTCCACAAGAGCTTCGCCATGACACAGCTGTCAAAATATGAGTGCTCTGCAAACTTTAATGAATTTCTATTTGCAGAGCCATATATTTATTCTTTAATTATTTTTCTTTCTACATATCAGTATGGAGAGCATTGCAAAAACTCAGCCAAAATATTGTTCATTTCTTACTACAGGTAAGGTATGTGGTTTTTCCTCTAAAACCCCTACCTTCTCAGAAGCAGCACATTTATCCTAAAAGCAACTCCCCCATCAGAAATTTTGTCTAACAGACAGACCCCTGGCATGGAGACTTTTAGCTGAACCGATGAGCGTGTGACAAAGTCATAAACTGAAGACAGGGTCATAAACCAAAGTGCTGGGCGACCCACCTGCATGTCTCACTGGCATTGCCTGTAGTAAATCTCACAGTTGGAAGGCTGCAACCAGATCTAGCCTGCAGCCAAAATAAAAAATGAAGATTGGAGGTGAAGCCTCTCTCAGGTCCATGGTCAATGGCTAGAACATCCCGAAGCAACGGAGTACGTGATTATACATCAACATATGTTTAAAGAATTGATTCCTCCTGGCAGACTCTTGTAAAAGGCAGGCAGCACATGTGAGCTGATGCTGTCAAGGGAAATTGGAAGCTCGCTGTTGTTTGACAGGTATATTATTCCAGCTGCCCTCGACTTATTTACAAAACAAGGAGCTAAGATCCAGTGTGATGCAAGTCAGCACTCCGGAGCTGCAAGAGGCCTGGTTTTTTTAGCCCTTCAGAGCTGGCCTCAATTTGCTTGACATTTGAAATGGATGAAGGAGGAGGAGGAAGGAAAAAAAAAAATAATCTTTGCTACACAGCCTGTTCTCTCAAGAAGACAGACTTAAATTTAAAATGCTGGGAGTGAAAGAACTGAAGTTTATTTTTCCCAGCTATGCCAGCAGTGATGGGACTGTGACAATCTCTTGCATCTTCCACACCTCCACACCCCTCTGTCAACTCCATTGTGGCACTGGTGCACCAGTATGAGTGCTCCGGGCATGGCTGTGGAGGCATATGGCGGGGGAAGCCTTGCTGCCTGTCCTGGGCTCACTGGTGCCCGCTGGGAGAGCTGGGACACCAGGACCTGCAGGGCCTTGGCTCCCTGGGGGAGGTTTAGATTGGATATCAGGAAACATTTTTTCACTGAAAGGGTTATTAAACATTGGCATAGGCTGCCCAGGGAGGGGGTGGATTCGCCATCCCTGGAGGTTTTTAAGAAAAGGGTCGATGTGGTACTGAGGGACATGGTTTAGAAGTGGTTTTTGTTAGGGTGGGTTAATGGTTGGACTTGATGATCTTAAAGGTCCCTTCCAACCTCACCGATTCAATGATTCTAACTGCACCAGGGCAGCACAGCCACAGTCACTGGTGTCCTGCTGGGCCCCGAGCCCATGGGCTGCACAGCTGGGAAATCCTTTGGTGGGAGCCTGGATTTATGGATTTAGCCTCAGTCTTGTCAGGCTCAAGGGCCTTAATTTCCCTTTTCGAGCTCTCCAGTGTCCGTTCCCAATCTCCCTTATTTGCTTTCTGTCCCTTATTTCTGGTTCTCCTTCATCCGACAGGTTTTGTAAATTGCCCTTGGAGAGAGCTTCTCTTGCCTGACTGCCACCAAGGGATGCTAGAACCATGAGTCTGTAGCGCCTCTGATTAGGTGATGTGAATACCTATATTTGTTCCTGCTTCATAGCTGTTCTTCCATGCTTGTTTTCAGACAGTTGAAGCTTAAGAAATTGGTTTTGAACAGTGGCTTGAAGCCTGCCTGCTTGAGGGAACTTCACTGTACCCTTGAAGAATTACCTAATGTAGTGAGATAGTTGTCTGGTTATCTAAGTGTTTCTTTTTTGCGTTTCCAGGAGAGGAATTGCTGACTTCTATCGATGTGTGACATGAAATCCTGTTTCCTAAAAGGAAACCCGTCTTTCCAAAGGCCAGAACTCCACTAGAGCAGAGTATAAAAACACTCCTCAGTTAATGCTTTCAGCTACACTGAATCCCTGCCACAAAACTTCCTGTATTGTGTCTGTATCACCCCCTTCTATATACAAACCAAATGCAATTATCCTTGTTTGTCTATCTGCTTAGTTACACAGCTGCTCTGAAGTGTTTTGTACCTGGATGTTTACTCCACTCAGTGCAGCTGGGTTTCAGTTACAGGTAGGCAATGAAGGTCCTACAGCAATACGAATACTGAGGCTCTTCACTTTGTTTCTGTTCTGGCAGGTGTGTTTGTCCCTCTTCCCACTCCTTCCTGAAAGATAAAGAGAAGAGTCTTAGTACTCTAAGGGTTTTTTTTGTGCCCAGAAAGCTCCCTGCAGGGCCAAGTGTTTGGATTCACCAAGCTCTGTGTAGCAGAATTGTCTCCTGGGGTAAGGATCTTGGTGCTGCAGCAGACAGTAAGTCATTCTGTCTGTAGAAACTTGACATGAGACTCCACGGGGTTTCTCTCTTGTTCAGGATGCTTTGAACCTGGTTGCTCATGATGCGAATAGGGTTCTGTGCATATATGGCTGTGTCTTTGTGATAGGGGACATGTTCTGGCATATGTTTACCTGTGTGCTTTTACTGAAGGCGAGTTTCCTACATCAAGTGTGTTTGCATGCACAGGCACCCTCCACAGACGGTGGGGAGAGGTGGATTCCTTGGAGAATATGGGATGATTAAATTAAACATTCACTTTTATGTTCCTGGAGAATTGAAATGGGAGTCAGCTCTGACTTCGTAGCATATTCAGCTCATGCCTCCTGTCTTCAAACTCCAATGCAAAATTGAACAGGCGTCAGGCTATGGAAAACTACTGAGATGTCATGGGAAGCGCAGAGATTATGTCCTGTCCTGAGAGGTGAAGCACAAATAGACCTGGAAAGAATGTCTCAAAGTGAGCTCTCACTTTGTGGTGTCCGTTGGCAGGGCTAGCATTGCAGGTATGCTTCATTACAGGAACATGCTGTAGACGTTGAAATAGATGCTTCTGCATCCAGCTACATCTTGGGAGCATGGGTGCCTTTCTCAAGCTCTCTAGCTGTGCCTCAAAAGCAGACTTTTTCCCGCAGGGTTTTGATTTTCTGCGGGCTTGTGATGCCCTTGGGGTAGAGGCAGCCTGTCCTGGGATACGGGTGTTATCAGTAGTCTTTCACAGATGAAAAGGCAGAGACTGGCTCAAAGGTACTCCAGAATTCTGGCTGTAGCCCATGTCAGTGGAATTCCCTGCCCTTGAAAGCAAGGGGAGATAAAAAGATAGCGTGTGGCTGGCCAATACAATGAGTTGTTTCATTAAAGTGTGTGAAAAGCCTTGCTGTTTTTCAGCAGTGATCAGATGAAAATATATATACACACACAGAGACCTGATCTCAACCCTGTAGGCAACACAGTCTGAGATGAGACACTGAAGAAATAAAAAATTGTCACTGATGTTATGAATTCACTGTGCCCCTAGGTTTGAGAGTTTTCCTTTATTTGATGACAATTTTTTAATACAGTGTATTGAAATCACTTTGAAGACAAGAATACAGCCAGTATCTGGCAAAAGAGGGGATTTGCCATACAGAAGCCTCTGTAGGTTCTTGTGTTCTTGTCTCCTGTGGCATCATCTGAAAGCTGGTATCTCATGATATCGCTCCTAAGAGCCCTGTGGTTCCGGATTTGAAAGCTGCTAAGTGAAGCTGAATGTGCTTTGTGTTCATCCATGCTGGTCTTTCTGAGGAAACCCTCATTTAGTGTTGAGTCCACAAGTAAACAGTTATGCTGTCAGATGATGAGGGAGCATCTCTGGAAGGAGGGTACCATGGACCTCTGCCTCTTATTTGGAGTCAATGGGTGTAGCAATTGTTCATTATCCCTCAGGGTCAGGTTCTATGGGAACGTATGTTTGTGCTGTGGATTAGCAGGAAATATTGGGAAAGAAGCTCATGCTTTCTTGTCTGACAAAATGCAGGTATTTCTTCTAGTCAACCATAAAAAGTAGGCTGAGGGTAACCTGAAAGTGGGAGCCAGGACTTATGGGTCTGATATTGAGCATACCTCATCGTACTGACCAAAGTGTCTGGGAATGTGGGTTAGACACAAGCTCTCGGCTCTGGATTTGTGGCCCCTGAGGATCAGGAAGGCTGCTGAGACTCAGCTTTTCAGGGCAGCGTAACACTAGAATTAGCTCCTTAAAGCTGAAGATATTACGGCCTTAACACCTTTGCTGCCCTCTGCATGCAAATCCAAGATGCTCAACAACTGCCTCCTGAGATATTGTCCCAAAAGTATTCACTGGCACCTTAGCAAACTGAAAGCACAGGCCATTCCCCAGGGAAGCAGGGTCCCAGCCTGTCCTCATCACTGGCACTTACTGGAGTTTTTTAGGCCAACACATAATTCTGGATACTAACTTGAGACCTGAAACCATGTCTCTCTTCTTTCCTGCCGCCCCCCCCCNTCCTTAGAGAACAGAACAGGCACAAAGGCAGCACAGAAGGGCAAGAGATTAGAGCATCCTTGGTGTCAAAAATAGCTGCCTGAGAAATTCTTCCTCCTGCTGCTTTAAGCTAAATTATGATTGTAAGTTGCTGTCCTCTAATTTTACAGTGCAGTGTCCCTGCCTCTGCAGCTTCTTCCAACCCTTGCTAGCTTCAGGGCCCGATCCCTTCCTCGTGTCAGGCATCACAGGCAGCAAGTGCTAAAGCTGTGGAGTCCAGGGCTAATAGATCAAACACACTTTAATGAATGTGAAAACAGTGGCTTCATTAGTCACAGCCATATGTGTCTTTAAAAAGCTGCTGTGGAGTGGGGAGGAGGGAGTATAGGAGGCACTGGTGATGGAGGAAAAGGGAGAGGTTTGATGTGTATGGCTGCCCAGCTCAGCCTCTCACTAGTGGAGCTGAGCTGTTCCTGCTGCAAGTTAACCTTGTTAGCTTTATTTGGTCACTGGAGTGTTTTAGAGCATAGCTGGTGGCTGAGTGCATCCCGCCCTCACTTTCCCTTCTTGCATACCTCTTTAAATCTTCATGGAAAGTTCTGCCCAAACTTGATCGTGTTATGTCCCTTCCTTACAGGGTCTGGATCAAAATCTGAATTTGCAAAGAGACTGAGGTGCTGAAAGAGATAGGCCTCTTCTTTCTCTTGCTGCTTTGTGCAAATCTGTTTGTGCTGACTTGCACAGAGGGCACCCCAGGTCCTGGCATAGCCTAGGTATGTGCCTGGCCACGCAATGGGGAGATGGTGCAGGGCAAGGTTACTTGGCTTATCCTCTTGTGTGCTTTTGGTGAATGCTTGCTATTAATCCCAATTCCCGAAGCAGGATTTTGAGCCTGAGGATTTCTTTGCTTCACTGATTCCCTCAACAGCTGCCCCCCTGCAAATGTAGAGTGGGTGCTCTGTGGCAGACCCTGATGCTACTTTGTGCTCCCAGCATCACTGCAGGCAGCGTGTTTGTCAGCTTCACTCTGGCCGAGTGCCCCAAGGAGGCAGCCCCAGGAAAAAACCAAGGCGTGAATGTGCTGAGGGAGACTTTATTCCTTTGCTCAGCACTGGCTGAAGGCCTGTTGGCCAGGAGGCAGCTGCTGTGAGGGCTCAGGGCATGAGGAAGGGGTTTACAGGCTGTTGAAGCACATGTTTCAGCACATGCTGCATTTTGAAAGGAATGTAGAGGGCTGGCACCATCAGAAGGACCAGGCTGTGAGAGTCTCTGCAAGCATTAAAAACCTCCCTGCAGCACGTGCCCTAGCGCTGAGTGGGGTTGAGCCTCTGCCTTTGCAGGCAGAGCAACACTGTCAAGCAGACCAAAGCGTCTCTGCAGCTTGGACGCTGTGGTGTCTAGCGGGGACTGGGCTTGCATTGACTGTTCCAGTTTGAGATGGCAAATGCTGTAGGCTAATCAATACTTTAATCGACATTGCACTGCATCGCTGTGGCTTTGTCACCCAGCTTAACTGGGAAGAAAAGAATGCGAGAGATGAACTAGAGTGCTGCTCTATGAGTAATTAAATCAATGAGGGGCTTAGAGTGCAAGTGGGAAGCAGGGGTAGAGAAGAGGGCAGGAGTGGGAGATGGGACAAAGTCTCTCTCAAGCTCAAAAGAAGGACCCTAGCACCAGCTTTCATGTTGGAGAGTGTGATGCAGCTGCTTCTCATCTGAGGAAGAGAGCTGGGAAATGCAGACTTCAGCTGACTGCTGCAAGTTGTGACCACTGGATTATTTATGTGTCACCCCCCCGCTTTAGCTGAGCTTCCTTCTCACTGGTGTTAGAAGCTTGCTCAGAATGCCGGCCACGCTGCTGACAGCCGTGGCAGGGAGCTCTTCCTTTGAATCATAATGAAAGTCCTGAGAGCGCTGTGGCTTTCTATGTGCTTTTACTTTTTTCTTTATTTAAAGAGGACTTCTCTCTGTCCACAATGTTCCAGACAGATGAGATCTAACAGGGAATGTGAGGTTTGCATGGTCCCAGGGCTTCTGGAAATCAGTCTGACAAACTTCAGATGCCCAACAGCAAGAGTTTTTGAAGTGTGGATAGGCTTACATATGCGCATTCACAAAAGAAATCTCTTTGAGCCTGTGAAGATCGCAGAAGGAAAGGGAACTTTTGGGTTCAGGCATTGGCAAGGCCACGTGACTTTTAGAGACAGGATTATGTGGGTGAGAACCCCGTGGGCCTGCACGGGAGGAGAAAGCGTTCTTCTGCAGTGATTCAGGAATTGTCTTATGAAATCTAAAAATTAAGGGCAAAGGAGGTCTGCCAGTGTTAAGATTTCAATCAATCAAGACAACAGGGCTAAAAGCTTATAGGCAGGTTTGTTTGTAAATAAATAACTCTTTAAGCCTTAATGTTCTGCGTTAATGGAGAGGGTTGAACAGGGCAGAAGTCTGTCTGTGCAAACCCAACTAGATAACATGCAATAAATGCACATGAATTCTCCAAAAGAACAAGCAATAGGTTTCATTGCTGTCTGGAAGGAACCTCTATGGACTTTTAAAAGGGCACGATTGTTTGTAATGGGGGGGATGAGTTTTTTTTCTGCTTGTAGTGAAGAAATTATACTGGCAATATAAATTCTTCAGCTGCTTCTGGACTGTTTATCTGGTCTATCTTTGTGGGACCACGTTATTTGATTAATTTTCTAGACTTTATTTTTCTTGATGAATTTGAAATTGCGTGTACTATTGATGATGTTGGCTATAGGGAAACTACCTGTACACAAAAAGAAGTGAGATCATCAGTCACTTGAATTGTTCACGCCTAGTATAGTCTTGCATTTCGCGGTCGGTGTGAGTTAGAGTTGATCTGGCAACTTACAGCTGAAAAGACCATACTACGTACTCCAGACTTTTAAACCATCAAATTCCCTTCTTCAAAGCATGTTCAGCTCAATTTGTCTCCAATTTTACATCTCTTATTTCTATGTAGCCCTTGATCAATATGTTTTCCTCTGCCCTCAAAATAAATGGGTCTGCAATTAAGTTCTAACGCCTTGGAGAACATCCAGATAAAATCGCTCTACTTCCTATTTTACTTGTCATAGAAAGAAGATGAAAATTTCTTTTTAAAAGCCTCATGCAAATGTTCAGCTTTTGCTACTGTTCAATAAAGTTGATCATTTTACTCAGGAAGTATCAATGCAATTTTCCACGCCACTAACTTAAAGATTGTAGCTCAGTAAATGCATCTATTCCTTTTCTCTCACTTGTGTTGTGAACAAACAAAAGAGAAAATGTCTGATGTCTCCCTGACAAACGTATTAGTATCTTATATAAATTGCTGACAGTCTGTCCAGAATAGACACCACCAATGTATTTCCGCAAGTCCCTATTCCATCTGTGTCTCAGCTAGAATAGTGATTGCAGAGCTAGGGAATGTCTTTCCACCCCATTACATTCCCCAGTGAAATATGTGAGAATTACCTCTGATGTTAGTAGGAAGCCATCAGGACATAAAACACAGAAAATGAAATATTAACTTTCTTATCCAACCCAGTAATGGCTGTTATGTTTTGTATTATAACACATTAAGGTGAAGTTCCTGAATAAGAAATAAATAAAAGTCCCAGGCTCCCATCTAGGCAGTATTGCACAAAAATGACACACTGACGGTAGATGATAAAATTGGAAAGTTGGGTAAAAAAATATAATATATTCACAGTTTAGATGACAGTGAATATAAAGACAGACTGAGCTTAAGCAGAAGTTGCAAAATATCCCTGAGAAGTCTTATTCCCTCCAGATTGCTACAAGTTACACTGGTAAGTATAAATTTGGAACAGAAGAAAAGGAAAACCTTATGGATCCATGAACTAAAAGCACCTCCGTGTAATGCCATTTAGTTCACTGAGTTTACAGAAAGACTCAATATTTGTCGTTATTCTTAGTGGCCTCCTCTTGCTATGTTTAATTGTGAACTGGTCCCTCACTCAATAAATAGGGTGGCTGAGCACACAGATCTCTTAACACATGGGTCTTGGGAGGGACTAGTCCCCAGAGGAGCACTTGTATGGCCAGGGCAGGACACTTGGTTTTCCTCTGCTTTTGTGACAGTCATTTTGATTTTTGTTTAGGGGCAGATTGCCCTCTTACCTTGCCTCTTGTGGTAGGATCTCATCTGAGCTGAAACCTGAAAAAAGTAAAAGCATCTTGAGAGACCAAGAATCCAGACTTAGGACAAGATGGATAAATAATGCTTTCATTCACTGCTTGTTCTTCACTATTGCCTCTATTCTTTATTACCTGTGTCTCCACCAAAGAACTTCTTTGAGTACTGAAAGAGGAAAGATAATTGGGAATAACTGTCCCATCCCTTTCCTGCTCTGCTCCCTCCCTTCCTGCCCCCAAAGCTAAATATACCTTCAACAAAATGCTGCTCCTTTCAGTGAGCTTCAGTGAAAAGGATAAATGCTGGGTCATTATCTCTAATTGCCTCATTTTGTTGCCTAGTCTTAGGTTATTTGTTTGGATAGCAAGGACCTAGTCTCAGTTTGGGGTTCTTTAGTATTAGAGCAATTTCCTTGGTAGGGAACGTCTCCATTATCTGTCTCTAAAACATAAGATTTGACGCCAGATATATAAAGATATTGAAGTTACCTGATTTCAACAGGAATTGTGTGCTCTAGTGCCTTTAAGTAAATGAATCTTACTTTAGGTCTGCTAATTAAATGATCCAGAGATTTAAAGGGACAGGGAGAGAAAGCGGTGATAAACACAATGCAGTTCGTAATGTTGAGGATTCAAAATGATCTTCAATTAGTTAGTGGGGTGCCAGGTGTTCTAAACTAGCTAAATGAAAAATTATGTACAAATGAAAGGCAGTTGATAACATCAGAAGGCGGCACATCTTTTTCTTGTTTTCTAGAATTGGAGCCTTGTCTTAGAGCAGGAGCCTTGTTTTAAAGTACACCTCTAGCGTAGGAGTTAGAAACAAGATTGGCTGCTTTAGTGGAAGTATTCTGAGCAAAGATTTCTCTTTATGAATGCAGCAGACCTACTATTTCTTCCTGTTTTACTTACTGTATAGACACTATCCTATTTTTTTTTTGGAAGGAAAATTTTTCCTGTAGATTTCAACAAGATACTTAGAATCGCCTTCTATGAGACTTGTTTTCCAGTATGGGTCTTAGAATTGGGTAGCTTTGTAGAAGTCACAGATCATATGTGGGACCTGACTTGAGATGTAGAAATCCTGCATCACAGAACTATCACCTATCCCTGTCCTGTCTCCCGGGGGTCAAATTACCTCCATCTTCTGCTTTCAGTCGTGGAGGGGCTTGCTGGAAGTTCATGGTGTAGGTGAAGTGAGAAGGGTGGAAAACACCTTTAAGCCATTTAGTCTATTTTCTTACAAATTCATACTCACAGCATGCTCTCTGGAGCTATTACTTTTGTCTCTGGTCTCCCTGCTGGAAGAAGGGATGAATATAGCTGGTAAATTACAGGGCTCCGTGCTGGAGCACCAGTGTGTGCGTGTGTGTCTGTTGCTACCAGTTCTGCTTGTCTCTGGCCAGACAGTAAACAAATCTCAGATCATGGCATTAAGAGTATGATATGTAGCTGTCTCTACACTGGAGTTATAGAAACTTGCTACTTTGGCCTTTCATCTAAGAGCTTTTGTCAGACTGTGCTGGAAAATCTGTGGGTACCTCCTGCTGTGAGCTTGGGAGCTCTTTACCTTGGGGCTGGTGGGAGGGAAGGAGAGACCTAGTCCCTGCTTTATATATAAAAAAATGAAAGATTCTGCTGCCACAAACCAGCAAATAATGCAAGCAGGTCCTAGTAAGCAGTTGCATGAGCAAATGGGGCAGTTATTTCGGACAGCAGAAAGACTCAAAGTGGGAAGGAACAGGTTTTTCTGAAAGTTAGTAACAGGCACCTTGCTGGCTTTTTGCACTTTAGTGCAGTAACTTGTTCTGCTGCTGTGCCCTGCTCTGTGCTAGTATCCTACATCCATGGAAGAGTGTCACTCACCTTGGTCTGCTGTATTTCACCCTGCCTGTGTACTCCTTCTGCCTTGGATGATACACACAAAGCATGCTGAGATTTGCCCGGTAGCACACAGGCATCACGACTGTATTCAGCCATGCCTGTAGCCTGGTGAGCCTGTGGTCCCCAGCATGCTCTTGATGGCAGTACTCAGGTGACCCTTCTGCATGTATGACTGCCCAACACATCGGCAAGGTGTGCATCTCCTTCAGACATGCTTTCTTGTGGAGAAACTGGCCCTACCTTGTTGAGCTGGGTTCCTGGGTTATGAAGTCATTAAGAGCAATAAGCGGAGGAAGGGCAAATATAAGCATTTGTCTATATCTGCTGTTTCTCTTTCCAGGGTTGGTATTTTTATTCTCAATATCCCAGTCTGTAAACACTGGAAGGGAAAGGATCTTAGTGCTATTATATGGGAGCTGTAATGAAGCAGTTGGATCGTTCCAGCTGTCTTCTAAATCCAGTCCCTACAGGCACAGAATGATTTTCTCTGATGTTCTGATTAAAGGGACGTGTGGATCTTCAAATTCAAGCATGGCTCTCTTCCTAGCTACAACCCACCTCTGTTTTCCACCTCACAGATGCTTTACTTCAGTGATCCCCTTCTCAACAGCCTCATTTTACTGTAATGTGTCAGATGGATATCAGAACAACTGCTGAGTGCTCCTCAGCCCATTTGAGGACAAAGCAAGGAGTAAGCAGGGCTATAATTTACATGTCAGTCTGAACAGACTTACCTACAGGGCACAGTGACCTGTTCAGCATTAACATTGCCAAGTATCTGCTTCTACAATCATAGAATCACAGAATCCCAGGTTAGAAAGGACGTCAAGGAGCATCTGGTCCACCCTTGGCGAAACCACTGTTTAGACAAGAAGGCCCAGCACCCTGTCCAGCTGAATCTTAACAGTGTCTGATGATGGGAAATCCACTGCTTCCCTGGGGAGATTATTCCAATGGCTGATTGTTCTTATTGTGAAAATTTTTGCTCTTCGGTCCAGCTGGAATCTCACTGGAGTAACTTCTACCCGTTACCCTTTGTTTCTTCTGTATGACTCCTTGTAAAAATGGATTCTCCATCCCTTAATCAGAACGCAGAACTGTCGAACCAATGGACTACGCATTCCTCTTCCATCCAAGGAGCCTGTGGAAATGCTGGACTCTACCTCTTTTAGTGTGCTCTGTGACTTGCTGCTCTCCCTCCCTCTCTCGTGACTGTTGAGGGCTATGGTGGGCCACTGCCCACCCGGCTGCTCCCCCGGGAGGGGGGCTCTGGCAGCCACATGCTGGGTCCCTGGTGCATCTGTTGGCGCCTCAATGAGCAACTGAGCAATGGGATGGTCTCTGCCCTCATCTCAAAGACTAACTGGTGCAGGTGGCTGTTGTCTCTGAGGGTAAGGTATGGGGATTTCTTGGGGGGAGTAGACAGTTAATCTTGGGAAAGGTTAGACTGGTGGAGAGAGCCCCAGTGCCGGGGCAGTTGAGACTGTGACCTCTCTTCCTTTCACAGCAGTCTGCTGTAGTACCCAGCCAGCTGCTGAGAAATCAGTCTGTTAAAAGCAGCCATGAAGATGCTGTTTAAACTAAAAGCATCATCCATAATTTCATTTGAGGCCTTTCTAGGGCATGCTTTGTTTGCATTATGCTATGAAATTCATTTTTGTTTGGAGGCTTTTAGGGGGAGAACAGTAAGAAATAAATAGAGCTATAGAAAAGTGCAGAAAAAAGCTACATTACAAACCTTCATTCTAGGCAGTGCAGGATCTACCAGATCTATCAATGACCAAAGCCTCAAATGCAATGAGTCCCACACAGTGATAGCTCTGAGAAACAGCTTGATTTGGAAGAAAGCAATCAGTACGTAATGAATAGGAAACTGTTTTACAGGCATTTTATCTGCTGTTAAGGACACAAAAGCCAGAGGAGGAGATAACTGTCCATATTAATAATGATTAGTCCACTCTAGATCTGAAAAAAATTTATAGTTTGTGGTGTTCATTTCCCAAAGGAGAGAATTCTATCCTGAAATCACTGCATGTGTAAGTACCAGGCTGCATTTGGCAAGGAGTAATTTATAATAAAACTTGGAGGTCTGGGTGAAAACAAATTGCAAGGATGTCCCTGGGATGGAGGTTGGCCAATAATCTCTAAATCTGTGTGTCTTTAGTGTTCTTCCCGTTCTTGTGGTACTTCTGCATCCTTTCTGGTTGGGATTCTACACAGGCAGGTGGCTCTTCATGAACCAGAGGCTGTAACTTTGCTGAGACTTGAGGCACTCGCAAAGGAATGCAAGCTCAAAAGACACTCCTCTGATACTCACAGAAATTGGAGTTTCGTTTCCAGGTCATGGAGTTTATGATGGAAATACCTGGGATGTTTCAAGGACTATATAAACTTAAAAATGTATTAGGGATTTTTGGACACCCCAGTTAGTATTGGGGTCCTTTTAGGTATTTTTTACTAACATCCGTCATTCTTGTGTTTTCCTCATCCCATCTAAATCCTGGGATGAGGAAAAGATTGCGGGGGAAGAGGCTTTTCCCCCCTTCATCTCTCCTTGCTTGCTTTTGGTTGCACTGTGAAACCGAGTAGTACCCTGTTCAGGTCTTGTTTTTTAGTTTAAAACAGAACGTTTACCAGCAGTGCTTACCCATCTTCTCATTAGCTTTGAAGCCCAGAAGTGCAGCTGCTCTGCTGTTGGCTTCCATTAACGTTACCTTGAACCCCCCCAAATGCTACTGCAGATGCAGTGGGGCGCATGCTGGATGGTAACATCACGAGGGGGTGGCATCTGTAGCCCAAGAGAAAAAAAAAAGGTGGCACAGTTAAGGGCCAAAATCAAGTGTCTCAGTTATGGAATTAGAGATTAAAAGGTGTAGTGCTTTGTAGGAGCTGGCCAGGTGCCAGGTCAGAGCTTGCACTGGTTTTTGTGAGCTGGCTGCTTGATAGATTTGCTGTATGAATGGCTGCTTGTTGCAGCTTTATGTTTCCAGCCCCTGAGCAAACAGTGTGTGTAGCAAACTGGGGATGGGAAGGGAGAGGGGCAAGTGTTTTTCTCACTTGAGTTAGCAGGTGGACAAAGCCAGGAAAACCAGTTATCAGCTGATAATCAATAAATAAAATGTGTTTATTAGGGCTGTATCTGAATGCGTCTGGACTTAATGGCCCACTCTGCACTGCTGTACCCCAAAGAATACCAAAGGAAGAGAGACTTGTCCTGTAGAAAGGTTTTGTTCTCTCTTTCATGGGTGTCCTCCACAAGACTTGGCAAAACTTTTCCTCCTATTTTGTTGTCATTCTGTGAAGGCTTCCCCATGTAAGATAGTGATATGTGTCCTTTAAGTCCAAATCTCCTGCTTGTTTTTGGGTGAGAATTGAAAATGTTTCTGGATCACTGGCCATTCAGAGTATAACTAGTAAACTAATGTGATGAGTGTGAATACTCAGTCAGGTGAATTGAATGAGCAGGATTCAGAACCACAGCTTGGATTTTAAAGGATCCATCTATGCACTTACTGGTGTTTCAAACTCTTGGGCACGTCCTCCTAAAACCCACTCTCGCCTGGCTTGAGTAGAGTGAGAAAATGGGTACAAAGGGAAGTGCAAAGAGCGTAACTTCCCATTTGTTTCCAGCATCATCTCCTCACTTGCATTACCACTTGTGCCCAAAACTTTTTGAGAAAGGGTATACAGGGGAAGGAGGAAAGGAAGGAAAACCAGGTGCTTAGCTGTTTTGCATGATCTGAAAATGAAGATGTCGTTAGGAGCTGTGCAATTTGCAGGCAGCCCCAGAAGTGCTGTTAGGCTGAGCAAGGCAGTGCCCCGGCAGGGAGGCAGCACTGCCGTGTTCTCTTCTAGAAAGCAGACTATTAGCAGAGGCCTCTTAATCTCTGCAGTAAGTGGGCCATGCTGACTGATTGCTTCCTCAGAGAAAACTTAATTTCTTCTGAGAGAGGTGAGAGTATTTTGTCTGTATTGGGATTCTTGGGGCATCCAGGAGTTGTCATGAGCTGCTAATCCAACAACTGTGGCAAGGGAGAAGGGAAAACAATGAAGTGCCTTGTGTCGCACAGCAAGACTGGTTCTGGCCTGGGGAGGAGATGGAGCAAGAAGGGACCATTAGCACTGCGGTGTGCTTTTGTTTCTTGGAGGGCGCAGGTGTGAAGAAACGGTAAAAGTAGATTAGGGAAGGAAAAGATTAGGAAGAAGCAGAAATCCCCAGCGGTGAGTGTAGCTGGCTCTGTCCCCCTTAGGTGCAGTCCAGAGAAGCCACTGTGCCCTGCCTTGACTAAGCTGTCCTCCAGATTGTTTGTAGCTTCTGAAAATCTATGTCCATTTACATTGACTTCAGATGCTTTTAGGTTTTGAAACCTCATCTTTGGTTGCTGGATTTGCTGAGAGGTGCCACGTTTCACACAGCATACTGTTTGCTTCAAAGTGACTCTCTGAAGTGCACCAGGCTAAGGTTTGCTAGCTGGCTGCGTGATGATAAGGTAAAAAGAAGCGTTTTGCTAAAATGGGTTTGGGGGGGGAATGCTCATGACTTCTCCAGAAAGGGTGGAACTGCACAGCTCCTGGACTGTAATTAGGGATCTGCTTGCTTTTTTCTTCCTTGCCACCAATATCCCTCGGCATCTAATAATTTTTTATAGAGAAGACTCAAAGACAAACAAGACAACCTGTTTAGAGGCAGATCTGATACAAGGCTGCCTTCTAAAACTGGCCATAGACTTATTCCTTCTTTGGGTCTAATATTGCTATGTAAATACCTTCTCCCCGCACTCAATGCCTGCCTGCTATATCTCTGAAATGTGATTCAGAAGTGACAGAGATGAAGATCTATAGTTTTATCAGCAGCAGTGCAGTGAGAAGAGATCCAAAGGAAACGGCTCTAGTTCTCAGCACAGAATCCTCGAAATAGCAAGGAGGCATTGATTTGTGAAAGGCTGCTGCTAGAGTCAGGGCACAGGAGCCAGGGCGAGCACAGCAGCGGGAACTGGAATGCTGCTGATTATGTGCTAACATGTTATCAGCTCTGAATTTTGAGTAGGCTTGCGGTGCACTTAACAAGAGTTTGACTTCACTCTTTTTTCCTGTTCCTAGTAATGCTTTATGTGGAATATATTGATTCCATTTGCTGGAGTATTCCTTCCTTAAATATTTTTTACATAATGTGTATTGTACACGTTTATAATGGCTTTTGCAATCCTTGTCTTTCACTGGCACCAATAAAGCAATTTGGTTTAAATTGAATTGAAGTCAGTGAAACAGAGAATGGAAATTGAGAAAGGGAAAAGAGAAGTGTAGGCTTCTATTGGCGGGGGGTAAGGAAAGCGAAGGAGAAAGCATGCAAGCTAGGCAGAGAGAGATTTTTCTGAAGGAGAGAAAAAGATGAAGAAGGCAAGGAGAGGAAACAAAAATCCAAAACTGGGGAAACATTAGTGATGACTCACAGCTATCCAGAATCCAGCATGCTGGGATGGGTGTTTAGAACAGGATACACAGACATGATGATGCTGCTGGGAACACAAAAGTCCTGTCTCTGCTTGTCAAAGACAACAGCAGTTTTCCTTTTGAATTTCACGGTAAGATTGTAGGGTAGAATTTCACAGTTTGTTGGTATGGACATGGAGCACTGACTTGCTGATTTTTCAGCCTTTCAGAGAAAGGGGGAAGGGGGCATGGCAGCAGGTGACAACTTGCTTATGTCCTGAGCTAACAGTGGAATGAGGGCACCCATTCTATCCAGACGTTGCATGGTGTGTGTCACCAGCTATTTAGGCACCTTTCTTGACCTGCTGAAGATGAAGCTTCTTTCTTGTGTAATATACTTTCTGCAGGGCCCTGTGTGAGGTGCACAAGGTCTATGGGACCACAGAAGTGATTCCAAGCCAGAGGAAATGGATAGCTGTGTTCCTATTGATATCCAAAACGTTGATGTCTATCCTTACACACAGGAGGATACAAGTCAATCTAAGGATAGGTCAGGCCAAGACTGCTTTAGTCCACTCTGTACAACGTATTTGCTTTCATTGTCTGTTTCTTTTATTTTTTTTATATTCTTACAATGATTTTATCATAGGTTTGATCTGATTTTTCTGTGTAATTGACAGGGATTCAATTATCTGCCTGAATACGACTGTCACTTACTCAGCAACAGAAACTGTCAGTTGTCTTTTTGAGGGGGGGAGAAATGAATGTGAGATTTCCATCCTCCCTTTCTCCTTCCCCCACTGCCTTTAGTTTGTTTCCACACTCAGGTTTGTTTTATTGTGGTTTCAATTTGACAACAGTAAAATAAACCAAGGGAACTTCAGATAATGAGGCAGCAGGAAAGGCTGAGCGGCAGTGCAGCTTATTTTAATGGACTCCCTTTAGCAAGGGCTGCTGCTGTCTGACAGAGCTGTACCCTGAGCCCTCAGATCGGGGCCATGTCATTCTATTCTGGGTCTTTTCTGTAAGATCAGTGGAAGATGTCGTCACTACCAGGAAAGGAGCTCTTTGAGACTCACATTTTCAGTGCACCAGGAGCACCTAAAACAGCCAGAAGCTATTTGTATCTTGGCTGTAGTTAATATGCAGCTTGCTTTGGGATGAAAAGCACACTGAGAAATATAATGGCTAGAAGGCATCCCTCATCCAGCCCTTCCTGGTCCAGTGTCCCTTGGAGCCTGTGCCTGCCTGCTTTAGAGAATGGGGGCCCTGGAGAGCAGTGTCTTTTTCCCTGTGGGCATCCAGAGAGGAGGAGGATGAAAGATAGATGCAAAGAGCCCAGGAATTGCCATTGTTCTGTCCATTTACTTCCTAGAGGGCAATGAGCACAGCTAATGGCATCTTGATATTTAAAAACAGGCAGGAGTTGAAGCATCTCCATTTTTACTAGGTCCCTGACATTTGAGAGAGCTGTTGTTGAATAAATGCTCAGGCGATTAGCTGATGAGGTCTAAGGACCTCCAGCTATGCTAAGATCATTGCCTGAGCTAACTAGTCTAATGACAGCTAGGGCATGTCTGTCTGAGCTGCTGGTCTTAGCAAGGCGGTGCTAGTGATTGTCTTGGGTGGGGATCAGCTGTTGCCAGAAAGGCCTCTCTTTCTTGCCCTGTAGTCGTGGAAATGCAGATGTTTTGCTGCTTCTTCCACCATGCTGAATTCGCACAAACTACGAGCAGCTTCCCCGAGGCAGCAGCCCGCTCCAGGATGGCTCGCAAAGGGGTCTCTTTGAATGCTGCTGAAGAAGCTCTGTTTTAGGGGTTATTTGAGCCTTTGGAAAGGAGGGGGAGGGGGCTTGAAGGTGAAAGAATGAGGACTGAAATCTGTGCAAGGGCCTTGGCTTCAGTGCTCTCGACATTTCCATATGCCTCGTAATTAAATTGTAAGTAAAAGTAAGGAGCCGACTGCTTCACTAATAGCAGCGAAAGGAGGCAATCATGTAACTTCCATCTGTCTGCAAATATAGTTTATGGTGGAAATACATTAGCAACCTGGAGCTGTGTGCCAGGCTCAATTAGACTAAACAGGATCAAAGGGCACCCTGGGTAATAAATATCCTTGCAGAATCAAGCCGGAGTCTTTCTATTTATTGCTAGAGGAGATAATAATCATTAGTGAGCCGAAGTGAAATCCAGTAACCAAAGAAAGCTCAGCTTGGGAAGGGGCTGACATTATATTAGAGGGTAAGAAAAAACATCCCCTTTGCCCAGCATTACAGGCAGGCTGGTGTTATTACCTAGACTGCTTTTTATATTCCGCTGGAAGTTGGGAAGGGACTACAGCCCATATATCGATTGTGGGACTGTAATGGGAGAGAGGTGGCAAAGGTAATTGGGGAAGTGTTTAAAATGTACACTAGGTAATTGAAAGCTAATATCAAATCCCAGTTTCAGGCACAGAAGAACCTTTCTTCTAATGAGGCATAAGGTGAAAGGAGATCGACTCTGACTTGTATTGCTACTCCCAGAGAATTGCTTTGTTGTTTTTAGGTGCCTCTGTGTGTGTGCACACATGCTCACGCTTTTATTAGCACGCTCACGGATAACATTACTGAATCAGCAGCAAAGCTTTTGTGTCACATTGCCTGTAGAAACATATAATACCAATTGTGTCTGGTCATAGCCTTGTGAAAAATCGCTGAACTAAGTCCTCTTCTACTTCAACAGCAAATAAAGAGGAAATCAAAAAAATTTTAGTATCCAGGCTTGCTTTCCATCAAATTTTTGCCTGCTCTTGAAAAAATGAAACAACAACAAAAACTACCTAAAGGAAAAGGAGTATTTTCTCAAGATAAGCCTGTTATGCTATCTGAATGTGGATTCAATGCTCCAGTTACTCAGGCAATGTTTTTTTGCTGTTGTAATAGTTCCAAGGGGGAACATGTTGCTGTGATATTTCACTGCCTATTCTAGCTTCCTTCTTCCCTAGGACTGAATTTTTGGAAAAGCTCAGAGAAAGTATTATGGCAGGTAATCAAATGACCCTATTTTCAGGAGCTTTTTCTCTCAAGTGCAGAGTGAGACTTTTCTAAGACTGCTTAGGTGATGGCAGGGCACAATTTGTCTTGCCCCAGAAAGTCATATGGCAGTAAACCTCGTTTAGGGCATCCCTATGTTCATGAAGCGTCATGTTAACTATTTTAGCCAACTCTGCGATGCAATCCCATTAGCTCTGCTCTCTGTACAACTTCCTGCATTGCTTGACTGAAGCCACACAGAATAGTGGCCCTGTGGAAAGTGCCCAGTAAGTCAAGGGTGTTGGCATGACTTTCAGAGACCACCTGCTTACACCGACCATGAGATATTTTCCACTGCTGCATCTCCTTTTCTTTTTTTTTTTTTCTTTAAGGCCCACTTTGGGCAAGTTACCCACCAAACTCTGCATGCCAGCTGGGAAGGAACTCTGCTAGTTCACTTCTTTCCTCTCCCTTTCTTACTTCTAAGGCCAACAATTTAAAAAGACAATAAACCAAACCACAAGCTTTGCTGTCTGTAAGTGAGCACCAAGCTGTTCCTTCTTGATTTGCTTTTCTGCAGAATCTTCCCCCTCGGCCCATCTGTCTGCTGGTGCCATTTGGCTGGAGATGAGCTCTGTGCTGTGTTAGCAATGTGCTGGGGATAACTGCACCCAAACCTTGATTTAGTGCTTTTGGAAGCGACCATAACATCATAAAGTGTTGATACATACAAACTTTTGCTAAAGGGCAAGCTAAAACTGCCTCCGAGTGCACTGAGCAGTACCATCTCCCTGACTCAACACGCTTCTGTCTGACAGTCTGTTGTCTTACAGCTTTCATATTTAACCTTTTTGTAGTGGGGAGCATATTTCTTGTTTGCACAATACTTTTTTCCAAGACCCATTAAGTCCTGCTCAATGTAAATAATTGCACTGAGAGTAACACTGAAACCACTTAAGATACGCACAGTTTACACTGTATAAAAATATTTACCTGCTGTTTCAGCTTTCTGTAAATATTGTTGTTCTTGTATTTTTCCATTGGTGGTATTACTGTATTGTAGCTCTGCCTGTCAAGTTTGATCACATTTGCATACCAATTTGCTAATTGCCAGTTTTTAAGCTGCTAAAGAACAAGAAAGTAACTTTTTTTTTCCTCCCTGTGCAACCACAAGTACACTGTATTTTCTATTATGTATAGTTCAAAATATTTCAAAATACAATTCAAGAATTCCTTTCCTTGGAGGTAAAAGATTGCTGCTTGCCCTGAAATAACTTATTTCTAGTCAGGTTCTCCAAAAGAAGTTGTATTTTCTCTGTCAGAGAAAACTTTTACCTTTCACTGCGCCATCCTGTGTACTTGGCGTGTTGTGTGTTTAGAGGGAAGAAGAACCCCGAGGAGCAGTTCCAGCTTCTCCTACGAGTGTGCAAAACTGAGCACAGAGACTGATCCCAGCCGGGGCCAGAACGCCCTTCTTCAATGTGGATGACAACAATAAATAATAAATAAAGCTGGGGACAACCCATCCTGCCTTCTGCTCTCTGAAAGTAGGAGATTGGGAAAGTAAATCAGGCTTTACAGCCACCTGGATAAGGGTTCTAATAAATGTAATGTGGCTCAGCGATCTTAAAGCTCATTCATAGTTAGTTTAAAAGGAAAGAAAATATTAAATTTTAATCGTAAGCTTTGTTTATATGTCAGTGTGGAAAACAATCCGCCTACCTGCTTAGATTTTTGAGTTCTCTAGTGGTTCAGTGTTCAGCTTTATTGGTGAGTGTGTTTTGGTGGTGTTAATGCGTTGGGATAACAGACTTCACAGACTTTTTTCCAAATGCCTGATGTGGATCTATGAAACTATTAATGCCAGATGTGAGTTCATGTTTATGATCACTTGGAAATTGATTTGGGAAAGACAAAATAAATCAGCAGCACATAATGACTGTTTATCCAATGGCTGTAAATTTTGATCGCTTCCATATTTTGATGTCCTTGTTGAGTTTTTTCCTCTATTTAATTGGAGTTTCCTTTTTAGCAGAAACAGTGAGACAGGGTATCCTTGCTTTCTGTCAAGGGAAAGCTTATTAAAAGGAATGTAATTATGGGAAGACAGGAAGAATCTTAAAAAAAACCAAACTCCGAAAATCCCAGCCTGATTCAAATGATGGCCAAGGGCATAATTTCTAGATAAAATCAAAAACAAACTCTCAACTTGGTCAAATGTTTTTCTTCCTGGTGATTATATAGTTTCTCTGGATCTTTTGCTGAATGGTGAATAATCTCAAAAATACGGCAAATGCTACCTGCAGTTTTTCTATCTTTGCACAAAGGCTGTGAGCTCTAATGGTTTTAGGAAATGTTTTGTTCTTAATCTGCCAGCAGGAGTGGAGTTTCCTTGTAGTTTTATGTTAGCCTGCATGATGGTCCCAGCTGTGGAGGCAGACAGATGGTCAGGGTGCTGAATTTTCTCCCAGACTTGAAGCACTTGTGCTTATTGGTTGCCTTATGCCTCTTTTTGTGAGGTTTGGAAATGTCCAATTTCATTGCTAGATGATTGTGTATCTTTGTTAAAGAATGACAGCCAAAGCCAAGTTATATCAGATACTTAAAAAGCCCAACAATAAACCTCAGATTTTGGTACAAAGCACTTAGTCTACAATGGTGATGGTTTGGGTTTAATAGTGAGGTTTTCGAGAGCAATGCTTTATCCTGTTGGCTCGTTCTCCTTGCTGCCCTGAGTTAAGATAGCTCTATTCAGCAAGAGAGCCTCGAGTAGAATTATGTGAACTAGCTGTACACCATGGGATGCAGAAGGGTTACAAGACCTGCCAGACCTATAGGTATATAATCAGGGGAGAGGTGCTGATGAACTCTCGTTGGCTAAGCTGCTCTTGCAGCCTCCTCTGGTTTAAAGCTGGTGGGTATGGCTGCGTCGGCTGCAAACGCTCCTGTGGGCTCTTAGCAGGCAGTGGTGTGTGTTGTGGCTGGAGAAAGTAGAGGCTTCTGTTTTCACATCGATGTTTTTGGTTGTTCTGGCATTTACAGAGATGGAGATGCCTCCTTCACAGGCTGCTGGAGGAAATAGGAAGGATGTGCCCGGGAAGGGCAACTGTTGTTTTACACATGACCCTCAGAAAAGGGCAGAAATAACTTTTCCCTCGATGTGTTATGAAGCGAAATCGACCCCAGACATCTCCTTTGGTGCTCCTATTCAGGAAGACTTTTTGCTTTATTTCTGCCTGTTCTTTCTGTAACACTTGTTTTGCTATCTCCGAGGGCATCTCCGATTCTTCTGCTCTCATAATTAGAACTGATTTAAGGAGTGGGGGAGGCTGAATATTTTTCTCTGCTGGAAAAAACAATTTGTGTTGACTGGAACTATTCATGAGCTCATGCCACATTGGACTAATAGTTTTCAGCGGGAAGATAATCTGGGGTTGAGCAAAATGTTTATATGATTGCATATACAGGGGTTGAAACATGGGGTGTGGGTGATTATTTCCATGAGAAACAATGATATATTTCATAGGCATGAAAACAATATTTGATAAATGCTTCGGTTTTAGCTAGTGTATTAAAAAAATTACTCTGCACAGAGCTCAAATTCTAGCGCTCTCTCTGTCTCCATATCATAACCTATTTTAGCTTCCGTTTGGGGGAATTCAGACATTAAACTAGCTGTGAAGGCGAGCAGAAATCCTCGCAGTGACAGTCTGAGGCATCAGGATGGCAGATGAGCTCTGCCTGTCTTTGGTCCCAGTGGGAAGTTCTTTTCATGACCTTCTGTGTAATGTCCATGGGATGATCCGGAGTGGTGCTGCCAGCCTGCCTCTGGAGGCATCTAGGATGCTGATGCTCCTGCTTTCCCTGCTGGGGAAGGGTTGTTGTGTGCATAAATTCTGGGAATCAGTTGGCTGTAAACTCCCCGAGTGCCAATGGGCAAGTCCTTTCACCCTCCTGTGTTTCTCTCTCCTTTTGTGAAGCAGCAGGTCACAACCCCCTTTTACCCACCCCTATTGCCATCTTTTTTGCAGAGGCACTTGGAGCAAATCCTTCCCCAGCACTTAGCACAAAAATAGGGTTTTTATATTTTTGCCAGAGGTCTCTGGTGGCTACTATATAATAGTAATAATGCCAGAAAGGGAGGGCATGGGGGAGAAAAACTTGCAGGGGGAGATACTGGGGAGCAAAGAGGGAAGTATCGCTGGAAGGCGGTTACCCTGTCGGACCCCAGAGGACTGTGCCTCCAGAGGCAGATCACAGTAGATCAGTATTGCTTGGCAGCTCTGTCAGCGAGACCGAGCCACTGGGGTGCTATTTATGAAGCCTGATATATGCTTAGGCTGCTCTGCTCAGTGAATTGCTGAGGCATGGATTCCTGACAGGCACACGGCGAAAGGGAAATTAGCAATGGATAAAGCGAATTAAACATAATAAAAATGAAAGTGTCCAGCCGGAGCATTCATCTATTATACGAACAGCTTTTCAGCTTGGTGAATATTTTAGGTGGAGATGTTACCTAATGCAAGAGGCAGGGCCTGGTTTGGAGGGGAGAGCTCTTGGGGTTGCCTGTTAGCAGGCTGGTAGCATTGATGCTGAATAAATCGAGCCCGATGGCAGCACAGAGATCACGGGGCCACTCTGGGCGCCAAGCTCAGATGCTCCTCCCCTTGTCACTTTATCTGGGAAATCCAAATTGTTTCAGTAAGAAGAAATGAAAACAAGTTTGAGGAGAAACTGAGGAATGCTCCCCACAAGCGATGGTATGGGACTGGATTCTGCTTTTCCATAAAGCCAAAAAGGAAAGTTGCGAGGCTGAGTACCTGTGATGATTCAGGCAGCTGAGAGGGGGGCTCCAAGTGAGGTGTGGCTTCATGGGAGGTGCTGCAGGGGAGACTGACTGGCTCAGGGGGCAGTGAGGTGGGGGCTTGGCATGTCCTTTTGCTGGGAAACGCATGACAAAACTCTTCAGATGGTTTTAGTGTTCCTTTTATCCTCTTGCTTATGAGAAAGATAGCTCCTCTTCCCCTTGCAAAACAGTGCTCTGCTTCTGTGTACTTGCCTTCCTCCCAGTTACACCTAAAGAGGACCTGCTTCAAATTCTCCCTGTCTGTCTTTTTCTGCATGGCACAGCGCAGAAATTTCAGAGGCCCTGGGTCTCTCCTGCTGCTGCCTCATACGCTGCCCTTGACCAAGGCATCTCTCCCTGCCGCTTTGTCTAAAGTGGCGGAGTCCTCACTGAAGACAGATATACAGAGTCTTCAGAGCTCTGGGAGCTTGATCTTGTCAATGTTCTTTTAACAAAACTTGACCTTATGAGTTATGGATTTGAAGAGATGAGCCCTCTATAGCCTGACCACTTGAATAATACAAGCTCCTGTTTTCCTTAGTGATGGTTGTTATGAAGGGAATCATTCTTCCCTCCTACATAAGCACGCACTCTTAAACCACCTACTTGTAGCCTATAATTTTGTGCCGATCTATCTTAGCGGTATTTTGGCTGAGATTTATAGCACAATACGAGTTTATTTTGTGAAGCATCTTTCATACAAACAGTATCTCCTGAACACTTTTCAGTGGCAAATAAAAATGAGGCCATACAGAGTACGAATTAGGGGAGGCAGTGGTTTTGAGATGTCGTCTAGTGCATATACTTAGGACACTCAGACATGAGATGGCAAATGAAGGAGAGGGAAAATCTGAAGCATGGGAAAACCAACATAATTAATTTTGAAGATGAGGTTTTTAAAATGTGCAAGACAGTTGGAGGCTTGTTAGGGTGCAGGAATGTCTGTCGATGGGTGGAAAGGCTTTGAGGACAGAAGAAACAGCATTCCTCTATCAGGGAGCAGTGAGAAAACTGGAATAGGAACAACTGAGTTGGTATAACCCAGTCTGCTGAAGGAGGGTAGACTTTTACTAGCTGCAGGTCTGGTGCTTTTCTAGAGTGCGTGGGGGCACAGTGGTACTGAAGCTTGTCTAAGTGCCATATCTGTTTTTCAGTGACATCTCTGATTTGCAGTTTCCTCCGAAATGGACTGTGTATGCCACTCCTGTCTGAAAGAAGGACTGTTAGAATAACTGTCATGTGCTTTGTACTGCTGGCAGTTGAAAAGTGAAGGAGACCTGGGCTTCACGCACAGGAATTGTCACTGCTGTGACACGCTGAGCTGTCTTTTCTGCGAGGGCAAGCTCAGGCTTGCGAAGATCTGACCTGACTTAAGCATCTGTGAGCCCATCACTGTAAAAGTGTTTCAGTGAAGGCCTGCTACATGCCCTGTAAAGCCAGCCTTTTTACAGAGCAGGTGCTTTGCCTTCCAAGGCGGTTAGTAGCTGTGCTCTGGCTGGGACCCAGGCGTCCTGATGCCAGTGCTTTGATCTCTTGCAAACGTGCTGTCTCGGTTGGAGGGATGTGGGGAAAAGTGTGAAGGGCCATGCTGGATTCATAAGTGAAGCCAGTGGCATTGCCCCAGGGATGAATCTGTCCTCCTGAGATTGCTCTATGTATCTGAGCGAGGCACGGCCAAGTGGCAGTGTACAAATGTAAAATAATGAGGTAGCAGCTGAGAGTGTCTGGAGCAAGCGGAGAGGAATGAAGATGGATGACTGTAGCTAAGAGACAATTTGAAAAGGGATAAATACAGGCAACAAGTTATTCACCACGGCAATTTGTAAAGAGTGCTAAAAACCTTCAGACAGGATTGTTTCACATCACCTCTTTTTCTATTTGCAGCCTGACAGTCCTTGTGTAAATGGTCCTGATTGATGGCTGCAAGCCAGTTCCTTTAATCTGTTCCTCTGGTATTGATTAGCTTAACTCTTATAATGCCCGGTGCTGGTGGGGCCTGTTATGGCTGGCTGAGAGGCAGCAGCCCCATGGGTGTAGAAAGCTGGGTGACCGAGGGGGATCCCCATCCTGGCTGCAGAGGGACGTTGGGAAGAGCCAGCAGTGCTGAGTGGGTCCCACAGGGCAGGGGAGAGTGCTGCTGAAAGGGAAGCGACCAGCTGTGGCTGGGAATTAATGGCCTGAAACACAAGAGAAAGGTGAGGAGGAGATGGAGTGTTTTCCCATGAAGCAAAATGGCTGTGTGCGGTTTCGATGGGACACTGGCTGCAGTTCCAGGGAATACATCCCCAGCCTGAGAGGCCCTTAGAAGCTAGGAATAAGCAATAGGAAGAACAACTGTTTTGCAGGCTCTGCATGACTGCTGCCTCTCACCCAAAACACGCAGCTGCATTGGGAATGTAGGATGCCCGAGGTCTGACTCTTGGATCTGCATAAACTCTTACATCACTCGATCTTTTTGTGCCTTAACTTCTCTTGTGCTGGATAAAGCATGGTAATGCATCCTGACATCCAGAATACACTTGTTCAAGTGTGTTAGACTTGGGTAATGAAAGGGAGGCAGGCAACCTTCAGAGCAGGGAAGTGAAGTGTGGCAGTGGGGACAGAATGCAATTACCCATTCCAGGAGCTGGCTTTAACATCAAAGTTAATCTCTTGACAAATTACCTTTGGATCTTTAATTAATAGAAATGCACAAGATCTTGGAGTCTGCAAGGGAGTCTGTTTTCTTTCTTTTTTTCTCTTTTTAACTTACCATCTAGAAAAACAGCATCTCTCCAGTAGCAAGCCCTTGTATGTTTAGTCCACCATGTGGGACGATCTTGATTCAAAGAGCTGAGCACCACCCACTGAGCTGAGAGCTCTTCATCTTGATAGCACTATTCTTTCCCTATTGTGGCTATAACCTGGACTGATCTTCCTGCATCCTCTCCTAGGACTGAGAGGGTGACAGTGAGCTCTGGTAGAGCTGTAGCAGCTGGGGGGAAAAGGAAAAAAAGCTGTGCGTGAAGATATAATCAATTTAATTCAGCATTTTTTTTCCTCAAGGAAAAAAACCTCACCATCAGTTAGGTCAGCTTGTCCTTTGCCAGAAATGTGACTTGCTACAGAAGCATCTGGCTGTGACTCAGCATTCCAGATGAATATGACCATTCCCTCTCTCCTGCAACCAGCACGCAGCATCTGATACTTTGAGGAGAGCCAGCCAGGTACACAGTTGTACATCAGGCCACTTCAGCAGATGCTCTCTCTTTTTCCTTGACAAGAACATCTAAGTAGCCCTTGAACAGCCTTTAAATATAGAGGCTATGTCGTACTCTCAGAATTTTATGACTGAAAACTGGTCAAAAGCACGCCTGCATCGAAAAATTTCTTCAGAAACCTGCAAATTTGATGTCCATGTTATACCTTGAGATCAATCAGACCATGCGTAACTGTAGACAGAACAGTCTTCTCAGCTAAGCTGATCTACTTGTGTGCGTTGCAGGCCTTGCCTTGGCTATAAAATTGTCCTGTGTAAAAAAAAGTACCTCCTTCATTCAAGTTCTAATGGTTTGGGTCCTTACTTCATTTGAACTGTTCATGTTTTGCAATTAATGCTAACCTGTAGCTCTAATTCCACCTGGATTCTACCTCTTTCCTGTACAACAAGTGTTGAAACATCCTCTTCAAGTAGTATCAGGGCTTGGATTAGTATTCAAGTGATACCGTACTGTACCGAATGCTTTGTCCCAGCAGGATTTCCTGCCGACAGGCTGCGCGAGGAAGAGCCATGAGGTTTGTGGGTCCAGGGGAGTTATTCCTGGGAGATCTCCAGGATGTGCTACGGCACATAGAAACTGCAGTTCTGAAGGTCACTTCATTTCCACCAAAAAACTTAAATAGGCTTTTATACAGCATTTTGATTTAGGAGTGGAAGATTTTTAGCTCCCCTGCTGGGACTGCTCGTGAATGTTAAATTAAACAAAGACTGAGTAAGAATTGGCCCTCAAGTTGTCTCCCCAGCTCCTCTGTCTTTAGAGCCTGCTTCTGATGTTTTCACCCTCTGGAGAATGCCCATCCAAACCCAGTGCTGTACTGCAAAGAACTTCCCTCCCAAAGCGCCTTGGACGTGGCAGCACGGTCTGGAACAGCGCACAGCCTGCTGCAGGGCCAGGCGCATCCTCCCCTGCTCCTGCTCCAGCCGGGGCATGGCAGTACCCAGCGACAGCATTCCTCTGGGGAGGAGACCCCCCCCTTCTGCGCTGAGCCTTGGGAAGTCATGCCTCTTGGAAAGGAAAAGTCTGTGATCTCCTGGGGACTCTGCCAGTTTCTGTCTTTTATATAAACATATATAAACTGGGGGATGTTTCTTTTCCCCTCTCCACAAAATGTCCCAGAAATCCCAGCACTTGTGAAGACTCTGCAGGAACCAGACGTACTGAACATATGTGGAGGTAGATTTATTGAATGCAAGGAAATGGAGGTGGGGAAGGGACAAAGCAGGTTGTAGCTGTGTGCTTTGCTGTCAGGTCTCCTGCACTGCCAGGGCTCGGACTCTGCAGCCAGAGGTGGGCACCCACTGCTTGCACAGGGAGTCTGGCATGCTGCAGGACTTGGGGCATCAGTTAAGGGTGGATCCGAAGCCTTTTTCTAAACAATAGACTCATAGCAGCAGCTGGCAAACAACAAGCCCCAGAAAGCCCAGGCTGTGCCTGGCACTGCCCCTTCTGCAAGTAGGGAATTGCCAGCATGGACAATAAGCCTGAAGACTTAAAATTGATCCACTTTCTCCAAATCACCTTTTGGCTTCACCTGTTTCACTGTTGCTCTTTGGAGACTACATTTTCCTTTTTTTATCTCCATGTTGGTTTAGCGCCACTGTTTGATCCTTTCCATATCATTCCTATAAATTGCATGATAATTATTAATAAACTTTTAGGCCCCAAGCAATGAAAATTGTTTGCTCTTATAAGGACTTTCCGAAGTGTCAGGAGCTTTTGTTGCTGCCCTTCCCTGACATGTCCATTACACAGGTCCTTTCATATATCTGACATTCGTATGTTTGACTGTCAGTCCCCTTTCTCTTTTGTGTTTTTCCCTTTTCTAATCCAGAAAAAATGCTAGGACTGATACAGCTGTGCACACTTTTGAGCCTGAAGCCAAAGACTTTCTCCATGAAATCCTGGCTTCTCCTGGAGGAGGTATCTCTTACCTTTATGGAAGAGCTGCATGTTCCCCCTTGTTTGTATTTTGGCTTTTGCCAGAAATCTTTGCCTGCCTGTCACAGGAGAAGGAGTAACATTAGAGAGAGGAGCGGACACAGGGGAGAGAAGTTCTCTATCTGGAAGAGAAGACATTGTGGAAATAAGTAATCTTAGAGCATTACAGTCCATGTTACAGCAAGCAAATTGTCCTTGTGTTTAAACAGTTATTGTGCTGACTCCAAGGGGGATATTTGCTGCAAATATATTACTGACATAATTAAAATGTAGTGGCCGCCTGTTTGTTCCTGAGAGTGGAGCAGGTTTGCAGTAGAGTGGCAGGCACATAGCTGTGGAGTGAGAGGAAGCTATAGCTTCTCCTTGCCTCGGTCTTTACAATTACTATTAATTTTCATTACAGAGGAAATGAAATTAAGCCCAGGAGAGACCCCCTTTGGTTCCCAAAGGAGGAAAGCGTCTTGCTTTATGGCAGGAAAATGCACTTTAAAATGTCTTTAGATTCCCTTGCAGACTGGTTTACAGTTCAAGTCATAGCTTGTCAGTTGGCAGGTAGCTGCTGCTTCCCCCGGGCAACCTTTTGTTTACCTTTTGGTTTCTTCCTGTAGTGTTCATCTCCATGCTTCAGGGCATCAGGCAGCTTCCAATTAATCAGGGTCAGGAAGAAAATTTCCCTGGGGAAAGGTTGTTTTGTATCCACCTGCTGCTAGGCTATCCGAGCCTTCTAGCAGAGCTGCTGGAGCTAGCTTTGGGCAGACTGAGTATACTGGAGGAGATGGGGCTCATGTCTGAACCGGCCTGAAAATGTCAGGACTTGAATGCTTTGCAATATCTCATGGACATTTGTGGCTTCCATTTCTGTTAGTAGAGAAAATGAATTTTACTCCTTAGCGCACCCGATGACAAATAACTTCCCTCAACCTGTCCTTTCTAATCTCAAGGGCTAGTAAAGGTTTCCTCCCTCAGATTCTGAAGCAGGGAGCTCAGGTTTTTAAAAAGCTGCTCTCATGCGGTTGACAGATCTGAGGGATGGGCTGCCATCCAGAAGGACCTGGACAAGCTTGAGAAGTGGGTCTGTGTGAACCTCGTGAGGCTCAACAAGGCCAAGTGCAGGGTCCTGCACCTGGGTCGGGGCAAACCTTGGCATCAGTACAGGCTGGGGATGGAGGGATGGAAAGCAGCCCTGCGGAGGGCTTGGGGCTACTGGGGGGCTGGGCACGAGCCAGCAATGTGCGCTCAGAGCCCAGAAACCCCTCGCTGCACCCCCACAGCGTGGGCAGGGGGGCGAAGGGGGGATCCTGCCCCTCTGCTCCGCTGGGTGAGACCCCCCCGCAGTGCTGCCCCCAGCGCTGGGGCACCGACAGCAGAAGGAGACGGAGCTGTTGGAGCGGGGCCGGAGGAGGCCCCGGAGATGCTGGGGGGGCTGGAGCCCCTCTGCTGTGGGGACAGGCTGAGAGAGTTGGGGGTTCAGCCTGGAGAAGAGAAGGCTCCGGGGAGACCCTGTAGCAGTCTTTCAGTATTTAAACAGGGCTTATAAGAAGGAGACAAACTTCTTAACGCGGCCTGTTGTAATGGGACAAGGGATAGTGGTTTTAAACTAAAGGAGGGTAGATTTAGACTAGATATAAGGAAGAAATGCTTTACAATGAGGGTGGTGAGATGCTGGCCCAGGTTGCCCAGAGAGGTGGTAGATGCTCCATCCCTGGTAACATTCAAAGTCAGTTTGGATGGGGCTCTGAGCACCCTGCCCTAGCTGAAGATGTCCTTGCTTGTTGCAGGGGGTTGGACTAGAGTGTCTTTAAAGGTCTCTTCCAACCCAAACTCTTCTATGATTCTGTGTCCCACACCCCCGCAGTGCTGAGGACAGGGTGTTTCAAGGGTTCCTTCAGCTGTCTGGAAATAATCTCAAGACAAACTTATCCTTCAAAGACTTTACCAAGGAGCAGCTTGTTTAGAATTAGAGGCTGTCAGAAGCTTGAAAAGGAATCTTAATGGAAGTTGCTGGTTTCTCCTCAAACAACAACTGCCCAAAGTTTTGGGTTAGTAAAGTGTCAGATCGTTTTAGGACTCCAGCATGAAGCTGGCCTCCGTTGCACTCGCTGCCCAATCCACCAATCTCCCTCCGTCCCCTTATGGATTCTAACAGCCGGAGCCAGCAACAGCAGCTTCAGCCTGTTGTTGTCTTTGTAGGGGCAAGCATTGCTCTTACTTTTTGTTCTCGCTTTCTCATTGGCGCACAATTTCAGATACAGCAATGTCTCCCGTTGAGATTTTTTTATGGACTTGGACAGATGCACACTGCGTTAGTGATGCAGCAGTAGTGAAGCTGCAGCAATTCAGAATTCAAAGGCAAGTGTATTTAGACTTTCTGAATAGCTGTGTGCAGAGCGATTTCCAACAGAGAAAGGACTGGGTCAGGATGGACAGACATGTTGGAGGGCTTTGGAGTGGAGGGGATATGGGAGCCACAAGGTGAGGTGGATGAAGTAGTGGAGTGCTACTATTATAAAATGTGAAGGGCTTTTTAAATACAGCAGTCGGCAAAAGCATTGTGAGCTAACAACCTGAAATGAGCAGATGCATCTCTCTTCTGTCCCTGAGTAAAGAGCGTTTTCTGTGCCTGTTTACTGGGGTCCTCTGCCAGCGGTTTTCCTTCAGCTGACAGTTCTTGTCTAGGTGTAAGCCAAGCTGTGGAGTGTGCCCTGGTCCCAGCAAGGGAAAGGCCACTCAAGATTTCTTGTAAGAGCTTCAGTGGCCCAGGTTTGACTGACAGCTCCAGTGAGGTGAAATCTTATCTCTCTGATATTAAACTTAACCTTTATGGATTTCACTTTAAACAGCTACGGAATTACACTGCCTGTCTTTAATCATAGGAGGTTTTAAGGTAACATTTTTTTTGTTTAATGCTGCAGTCCACTCAGATTTACTGATGATGGGAGAGAGGGGGCATGGGAGGCAGTCAGGGGGGAGAGAGCCCACCTCCAGCTCTGATGCAGCTCTTGGGAGAAAGTTCCTAGAGGCGGAACAACAGCAGAGGGTTTCAGCAGCATCCTGGTGAACATCTCCATTAATTTGAATTAGTAGAATACAGAACATTCCTTCTGGGCCTGGAATTTTTACCTGGTTCAGGAAAGAACTGGTTCTTCCCCACTCGGCTCCAGTTGATCTGCTTGTTTCCCTACTGGTGAGGGGAGACCAAGATGCCAGTCTGCTGCTCTAGGCATACAAAATGCCGCAGGGAAGTAAAGCAGGCCTGACATAGGTCAATCCAGAATAGTTGTGCATTCTATCCTTCCTGTTCAGGCCCAAATATTAGCGTGTCTCCCCTCAAAGTCCTGTCTGGTGCCCTAATGCATGAAACAGCCCCGGAGCAACTTTGGCAAATCAGCAGCAGCACCATGCATGTTCACAGGTATAGGTGAAGAATCGGACAAATCCTCCCCCAATTTTACAGGCTCAGGAAAATCCAACCCATGAGCATTGTTTTCCTCTGAGTAGTTATTGGAATGTCCCCACTTCCTGTGCTGGAGACCATTATCTTTAGTTAATACTCCCACATCCTCTAGTTTCCAGACTTGTTAATATTTCTTGGATCTCATTAATGTTTTTATTTTTCCTTGGCAAATTCACATTTTCTTTTCAAGTCAGACATTCTAACAGATAATGAGTCTAATTTATTCTTGCAAAAAAAGAGGTGACCTTTTAAGCCTTATATTGCAATTAAAAAAAAAAAAAGAGGGGGGAGAGCGATGCTGTAAAATAACTCCAGGAGTGGCTGTAGGAACTGAAGCGTGAGGCACTTATCTCCCTCATCAATTCTCAGCTTTTTGTGCAAATTGACTGAGGAAGGAGCAACAAGCTGGCCCCTCTGAAATGGGAGCAAATTGCCTCCCTGCACCACCAGCCCCAGTGTGAGTCAGAGCAGCCTCTGTCTCTGCATCCCAACCTGGTCCCCATCCTGCGCTTGGAGGACAAGGTAGAAGCTGACAGGATTAAGTCTGTATCCCCTTGCAGCACAGAAATAAGCGATGTATTATTAGGGACTTAAAACTTTAAAGACCACATCTATAAAAAGCTGCAAGGTGAGCTGGGGGTAGGGCAGAGTGAGGGATCTGGCCAGTCCCACCAGCTGTGTCCTCTCCTCAGCCAGCTCTCAAGGTCTCTGAGGCAAGGGCTGTCTCCTGAGAGCTGGTGAGGGGGCTCTCTGCTGTGTCACTGCGCCTCTGACTGCGAATAGATGATCATGTAAAACAGGCAGCTGAACGAGATGGAAGTGATTTTGCTGGAGATCGCTTGCAGTGTACAGCAGTGCAGGGAATAAGCTCTCTGGGCTCAGTGCCTTCACCATAATATTTGCCTTCATTGTTGTGTGCTGGGGACATGCTCTGAATCAGGAGGGGGAAGATCAGGAGGGAGCTCCTTGGCACCAGAGGGAGCATGAACCCACTTGGATACCTGGCTGGGGGATGAACGAGCAGCTGATGTAGAAAAGGACCTGGTGGCAGTCAGGGCTGGGTGCATGGGGGCTCAGGCACAGGGGCCACAGCTGCCAGTGGGGACAAAGCCTGGAGTGATTGCCAGCTTCTGATGGGATCTCTACTGAGAGGCTCTGCCACCTGCAAATAAATGCTCCCATCTTGCTGTTTCCCTTAGCCATCAGGGTGATGTTTATGGCTGCTGTTTGTTCCCTCCTTCAGCTGTAGACTCCGTGCTCCCAAGGGCACTGTTTGAAATTTATTGCCAGCTTCAGTTCTGCATCTGAACAGATGCATCAGGCCACCAAGTCATCACCACGTGACCGAGATCAGAATTGGGCTCAGCTCTTCTGCAGCTAAACCTTTGAAAGGCAAACAAACAAATCAAGCAATGAAAAGAAGGCTGTAGTTTGAGATGCTCGGAGAAGAGGTTCAGATAAAAGTTCATTGGAGGAGATTTTCAGAATCCGGAAAGTCTGATAGATTCTATTGTTTAGTCTAGGGCTGCTGAAGAGAGGTTTTATCTCCAAAACAGTGATCTGTCATGGGTGAGATTGAGAGTTCACAAAAGAACCATGCAGGGAAGGGGACCGGACATAATGCAGAGAGCTCAGAGTAGGTATGTGTCTGTATAAGCTCCATAGGCCTGGATTTAATGATAATCACTGACCTAGCATTTCTTCCACTGGATGCTATTTCCCCACTGAAATCCTGCACAAGCACATGAGGTAATCAGGGCAGTACAGTCTGGTTTCACTGTGGTGATCAGCACCGTGCTGAGTTTAATGTGGTAGGGCCTGTTGTTCCTGCCGTTTTCCTCAAGCTAACTTCACCTAAACTTCTAGTTCAGTTGCTGGAAGAGGAGCTGCGACCTCCAGAGCTAAAAGTGTGAGCTGTTATGGTGTGAGCTAGAGGCAGGTCCTGCAGATGTCAACACAGCAACTTATCCTCTGGGGTCAGGTATAGCCAAGGAACTTCTGAGATGCACTCAGGCTATCACACAGCCACAGATGTATACTCACAGACAGTACAGAAAGCCTGTCCTTTTGTCACTTCGTCCCTCACTGCTCCTTCTTCCCATGCCTGACCTCTCTCTACCTCTTAGCACCTCCGTCTCACGGCTGGAGGTGCCTGGGAGCAGGAGTGTGCAGCGCTCTCCCCTCCGCGCCCTGGCCCTCACGCAGATGCCACAGGTGAGAGCCATGTCAGGATGCCTCAAAGGACCTGCAGACCTGCCAAGTGGCCTGCAGCATCACTTCGGCACAGGTCCTCGGCATTTTTGAAGCAGGGTGTTCTTGCCTGTCAGGTATTGGTTTGCTAATGAAGTGAGGAAGTTGTGAGCCGCCCCGCCACGCTTAGTGCTGCTTGGGTGCAGTACAGCACAGTTAAACTGCAGCGGGGGAAAGTACTGCGCCCTCAAACAGAGGATGCTGCCTTGACAGTCTGTGACTTGCTGCATTCAGCTGGCAACGAACGCGCTCTCCCTGAGAGCTGGTGGCTTGCAGTGCATCACCCTGCAAGGTACAGCTCTAGCAGTGAGAAAGCTGAGCTCTACCAGGCTGGTGCATAAGCCTTTCCCAGTCTGCACTGCACACACATTAGATACAGCCCTTGTGATGCCAGTGCCCTTCAGCCTGAAACACCTAAACCCTGTGGGCACGCTCCTGCTGTGAGCTGGAAGCGTACAGCTCAGTTTTGCGCAAATATGCCCTTGTAGCAGTTAACAGTGAGCCTGAGCTGTGCAGCATAGCTGAACCTCGGCAGGATACCAGCTACAAACTGCAGGCAAGGAGCAATGCCCACGGGAATTTGCAGCTGTGGTCGGTCTGCAGAGCAAAGACACCAACTGTGCTCTACAGCGCAAAGAGCATAAAGAGAAGAATTGAATGTCCTCCCCCCCCAGCATCATCCCATTGCTGGCTGCTGCCAGTGGCCTACTCTGGCATCCCAGAGTAGATTCCTGCAAAGGAATCCTGTCACGGAGAGGCTGGTGAGGGAGCCACCCCTGTGTTGATACAAAACCCCAATGCCATTCCGGTATGTGGCAAAACTAAGTTAACAGAATTAACAAGAAGGAAAATCGCACATTAAAAAAAACCTGCCTGGCCAGATGAGGGGTGAATGTCTGAGCTGAAAGGTGTTAGACTGGAATCAAGAGCCATGGCAGCCCAGGGAGGAGGAGATGGGATTCATTATAGGAAGGATAAAACAGATATTACTCAACCTAGCCTATAGTGTATGTAGGAGAATTAAGGACTTTAACTTTCCAAGTGCTGACAACAGAAAGGAGGATTTGTAGTAGCCGCCTGTGGTCTCATGGGGACAGTGGGACCCAGGGAACGTGGGCGGTAGATGAGTGGGAGCCCTGCCTGGTTTTGCTGTGTCTCACTTCCCCCACCTGGACAGGGATGATGAATTTCTTTCTGCATTGGTTCCTTTTGGATGTGCTGAGATTTCTAGATGAATGGCATCATGCCGTAGTTAGCCGCCGTGAGGCTGTAAGCGCGCTGGGTTAGCAAGCACATGTTTGTTATAGGAGTGTTAAGCATCTAACACAAGGTCTGGGACCAGGATTTTGTACCCCTGTGATATAAATGCCAAACAGAATTAATAATGAACAAACCCAGTCCTGCTAGATACTGAGAAGGAGAAGGAAGCAGCTGTTGTTTGTTTGTTTTTTAATGGCTCATAGGAACAGGAGGCCATAAACAGTTAAATTTCTCTTGACAGCTGGGGAATGCTTTGGATGCCTAACAGCCAGTGCTGTGGGTTCTTCGGCACCTCTGCATATTTCCCCTGCAGAAGCCGATGTTTTGCTGTCCATTGCTTTCTAGCTTTGATCAGAGAAAGAATACAAATGACACCTTGATGATTACTCACATTTTCAAATGCTGTCCAAGAGCAATAGCTGTCACCTTTCATAACGTACTTTGGGCTCCCATTGCATCACTTTATGGCTTGGCCATATCTCCTCTAACAACTGAGCCCACACTTGTGATTTCTTATAGCTTCGGCTCCTTCAGAGCTTTTTTTTTTTGTAGCTGGCCAAGTAATTTCTGATCTGTGAATACAGTCATATAACAAAAATTAGAGCTGTTTTCTCAAGTCAGGAAAAAGCTTGGGATCAATGGGATATGCAGCATCTTTCCTCAGGGGTGTCAAATGTTTCCATATGATGGTTATCAGTGAGTAAATGAGTTGAGGAGGTCAGCTCAGTCTTGCTAGAAGAACGGCTTTTTCCAATTCATGCCATGATTTAATTAGGCCCCTGAAACTGGAACGAGGCAATGTTTCTTAGTGGATGAATATTTGACAAATAAATATTATGGAAGCCAGTTTCAGGTTGACTGAAATGATTCATATATTAGTGCTAAGTTTGGCAAATTGTTTCAGCTGGGGGAAAGAAAGGGAGGGAATTTGTTGGTGTGTGGATCCAGGCCTTTGCAACTACTCAAGCCATACCGATACCCTGTAGGCGTGGGGCTGACTCTGTTCCTTTATGCCATGGTAAACTTAAGGTGCGGCAAAAGACAATCCTGAAAATGTGACTATTGCAAATTACCATCCAGAACTGAGAACTGCTTAAAATAAGATGAATTAATCTTCAAAATTACTGTTGTGATCACAGGTCACAACTATGTTTTCAGAACAGAGCTAAGTGGCGGGTGAGGCACTGCTTGGGACATATTTCAACCTTTTTCTGCAAGTGTCTTTTCCAGCCAGTCATTGTGCTGTCCATGTACCAGCTCACTGGTAATGAAATAGTAACTGGGAGTGGAAGCTACCCTGTGCCTTCTGCCTTTAGAAATGCTGGATAAGGTGGTTCAAGCTCCACAGTCACTTGACTTCCAAAAGAACCAGAGGATTAGCCAGATGCAGTGTGGCTTTCATCTGCAGTGGGAAACCGGGGATTGCCTGCCTTCAAACCGAGGTTCTCATCTGCCCTCAGTCTCCAAGACAGTGCGTCCTGAGCAGGCTCCTCCTTTGACATTTCTGTTCTGAAAATGTCTGCTTCTCTTTCCATCACCCGCCTCCCTGCCCTCTTTTGGTTTTCTGAGCATGGTCACCCAATTTCTCACTCCTGTGAGCAGCTGGGGCTTCTGGAAACAAATTGAAGTGTCTTCATTTTTAAGAGAAGTGATGCATTGCACCAGCCAGCTGCCCTTCCTCGGCTGCTCCCTTGTATTACATGCACATGCTCACACACCCACTGTGTGCGCACACACACACACCTTGGCAGATGGTGATGCTCTGAGGAACTGCTTCAATTTTTACTCTTTTCTATAATCCATGGCTGAAGTGCCAAATACTTTAAAGCTGCTGCTGCTCCATAGATCACCCCGAAGTGTTAAAGTCCAGTGCAGTTAATAACACTCTGGAAATACTATCAATCAGCAGAGGAAAAACACCTAACAGCAAACTCCTTAGTGCCCAATGTACCTGCTCGTGTCAGAGACAGATGGGGCTGCAGTGCTTTGCAGGGCATTTTTTTTCTCTTCCATTCTCCTTAAAACCCTTTATCAGAGCTTTTCTGATCCAAAGCAGCATACTTGGTGCTTCCAAGCTGGCCTTTCTTCTCCCTGCCCTGGACTTGCCTACTCTAAGCCAGTCGTTGCGCCATCAGATGAGGGGCAGGACTGCGTGCAGCAGAGGGAGAGCCGTGGGATGGGGAGAACGTGTGCCTTGGTGCTGCTGCTGGTTGTGCATCTGGAGAGCGTTGCTTCGCTGAGAGCTCTGATTCGGAGCCTCTGAGGAAGCCCAAGGGGGATTGGTGTTAGGTGTTTTGGCAGTGTTATCAGCCATCAGCCAGGGAAGACCTGCGTGTGGTGGATAAGCAGCAGAGGATCTGCTGATGCGTGGTGTGACACTTGTGCATCCATGTAGCTTGCTGTCTGGTGTTGGCAAGTGTGGGCATGGGAGGCTGGGCCATGTTTGATGCAGGGAATGGTGCCTCATTGCTCTTGGACTCATTTCCCTAAAATAAGTCCCTTCACCTATTCTGTGCTTGTCTCTTCCTACCGTTAGGCAGGGGGTTCCATGTGTGGGGGCTGTTCCTGTCTACAGATATGTAGAGTGCCTAGCACAAAAGTGCTTTTACATTTGTAGAAACTTCTAGGTGCTTCTGCTTAGGACAGCTGCCTTGTTGCCTTGCTCCTGTTTGCAGTTCTCTCCTGAACTGACATAATTTCTCGGCTGGGTAGCTGTGTGTTCTTTCATCTCTAACAGCCACTATGGTCTCAGGTATTGAATGCCACCATAGACAATTGTCACGAACCAGAGAAATGATGTAACATCAGGTAGGTAATATTGTCTCCCTCCCTGTGCAACCTTTTTTCAATGCATCGTCTCTGTGAAAAAGCTCCTGCTGTGGCAGCCATCGCATTGTGGGTAATGGCATAGTGGATGGGGTGACCGTGGCCCTGCCACAGTTTCTGTGCATTTGTATTCTAGCAGCACTGACAATCCCTACCAGAGGTCAGGATGCCACTCTGCCAGGCACCGCACTCAGACACCATAATGAGAGACAGCAATGTGAGAAAAATACAAAACCAAGACACAGAAAGGAATCTTATTCAGGACAAAATGAGAAGCAGAAATTGTCTAGTCCTGGTTTCCCTCGGAGTATGATAACCCAGAGTTTCATTCCATACCGGTTTCTAGCTGTGCTGGACTCTGTATGAACACAGATGTGAAGGCCACATCTTTGTCCTGGAGGGTGCAAATAATACCCTGCTCTTAGGTGTTCCAAATCTGCCTGAACCAGCAGAGCAGCTGTTTCTTAGGGAAAAGTTAGGATAGTTACTTAATGAATAACATGATGGATTAAGTTTTTTCTGGCATCAGCCCAAAGCCCCTTAACCTTCCTAGTTAACTGCTCTGGAGTGTCAATACCAAGAGCTATCCATCTAATAAACGCATCAGAGAGGCTTTTTGCTCTGTGAAGAGAGCCCTGTGCAAACACTCACCTCTACACTGTTCCTTTCCCTCTCCTCCAGCTTGCCCTGCATCCCCCCCTCCAGTCAAAGGAAGACCACCCTGCCATATGCCTTCCCACAAGCTGCTGGAGGGTGCTTCTCTCCCATACCTCGTGTCTGAAGCTGCGTCAGGCCAGATGGAGTGTGCGCAAAGGAACAAACAGCTTGGCTCTGACTGTGCTTGAGTAAACAAGTGTCAAGCAGACTGCGGTGGGAAGTGATACATTAACCAGGTGACCCACGCAGCAGCAACCTGTTGCACTCCCCTCTCAGCATATGATACCTGCTATGCAAACCTGCGTTTTTCTTCTGAGGTAGGTGCAGGGGCCAGAAAAGGTGCAGGACAGCTACAGGGTCTTTGCTGGAGAATGCTTGCAAAAATTGCTAAAGGGGAAAAGCGAGCAGGTGGTAACATAAACCTTAGCTCTTACCTTCTGGGCAGGATCCTGCCCCAGTGTCAGAGATCCTGATGCTCCTGTCCTTCCTTTCCCTGCACGTACTGCTTTGTTCCTAACTCCCTTCATAGCTGTAGCACCCCATTTTGCTCCTTGATGGGTTAATAGCATATTAACACTCTGCCTCATAGCAGGATATTTGGGATAGCTCTGAGTCCATCTGAATTATTAGAAACAGATTGTAATAGCCACATCACTTGTCTCCTCTTGGCCGCTGTAATGTTCATGGGATATATTGTTCATTCACCTTAAACAGCTGTGTATAAAAGATCTCCCATCTCTTTAAGTACTTGCTATTGAAAGTCAACAGTACCCTAGTGATACAGAACTGGATCCAGAGATCATTGTGTGCAGTATAAATAACTACACAGTTAAGCCACTTAATTAAGAACTGTCTGTGCCTGGTAGCAAGAAAGCTTTGTACTGTATCATAGAGTGTGTACAGAGTGATCAAAAAATCTATATCAAACACAAAAAAAAATCCCTCTGGATTTATTTAAGTGGATGTAGTCTCCATGCCAAATGCCATGGCTCAGGCTTCTCGAGGAGGTCAGGAAGGAATATTACCCTGTCCTTCCATGTCCCTCCCCTCCTACCCCCATCCTCTGCTCTTCCCATGCAATGTTACGCTCTTGGCTGGACAAACCTGTGTGCAGTATCAGCTTAGAAGGCTCTTCTGGCACCAGCTACACAGACTGTGTAATATGTAAGTTGGTTTTGGTTTTAAATATGAAAAAAAGAAAAGGGGTACTGAAGGAGGACTGTTGATGTTCCCTTCTTTTGAGTTTTGTCCTCCAGCATTTGCTTGCATTGAAGCTAAGTACTAGTATTAGAGCAAATATCAGAAGCTGGGACATTAAATTCAAACCAGCTCCCTTAGACTCCCCAAACCCTTCCAAGTTTCTTGGCCCCACAGCTGATCTCCTATAGGAAGGGCTGCAATTTTTCATCTGCCTTTGTTCCAGTCTGGGAACTGCCCTCTTAACCTGATGCTGAAGTATCCTGAAGCAAGCCTACCTTAATGCTCTGGACCCAAATCCAAAGCCCTCTTCCCCACTGTATGTAGTACTTGGCTGGCTTTGACCCTTGATGCTCTGCTGTGTTGAGAAGTGAAGATGTCAGTCACATTTGGGAACAACTCTTCTGTAACAACGCTGCTTCTCCATCTACTTGGCTCTAGAGAATTCAAGCCTAAAATAATGTACAGGCAATGTGGCTAAAGCTTTACCTCCCTTTTTCTGTGGGTAACAGTGCTGCAGACCCATCCCTGCTTCCCATCTTGGCAAGACATTCTCCTTTGACGAGTTTCAAAACAATAGCCCAGAAAAAGGTAAGAAATCCTGTAAAACTCACTTCTCCCTTTCTCTTTTCCCTTCTTAATTGACCTCTTTCCCTAAACATTGCTGCCCTAAGGCCCAGGATCATGTAAATCTTGATTACCTCTCTGTGCTACGGGTTTTTTCCTCAAGTCAGACACATGAAAAGCACTGTTGGTTGACTGTTAAGTTCAGCTTTTGGCAAACAGGCATACATTTGATTTCTCCTTTGTCTTTACAAAGGCAGCAGCAGGGAAGTGGCTGAGCAACTAATGTACTTGTCTGTGTCGTTATGAAGTAACCATAAATAAAGCAGATAATAAAAGCAGTCTTTTTTACTCTCTCTTTTCAAATAGTGACAGGAGCTTCCTGGAAAATTACCTTTTTACCTTTTTACCTTTTTTTAGAGTACAAGTTAAAAGGGTTTGGTATTTCTCAACATCTAATAAACAACCACTTTCCCCTCATTTTCCATCCACTGAAGTACAGGTAATGAAAGCATTTTATCACTGTCTCTCAAGAGAAGACAAATAATCAAGGATCTAAAGCTTTAGATTTTCATAGATGGAAGTAACATTGGAATAGGGGCAGGCATCTTCAATTCTCACAGTCTGGCTAATCTTAACCTTCCATGCAATAGAAGAGAACCTCTTTTGAGAATGACTAAAACCAGTCCATGCTACATTGTTCTCCATCAAAAGTGGGATGCAGTGAAAAAGTGCCTTAGAGATTTCCCTGCAATAGAAGATGCTAAATATGTAAATAAATACTCAAGATCCAAAAAGTGCTGTCTTGATACCCAGTTAGGCTATTGCTTAATTGCAGTAGAGAGTACAAAGGAGGCAGGTTCAGAGAGAGAAAGTGGGTATAGCTTTGACACGGCACCCCTGATTTCACCATAGAGGAGTTTGTGCTGCAGCTTCCCATCTGCAAAACAAAGACTGCTTCACGTATGGTATTAAAAAAGATGACTGCACGTCCCCATATGCATTCCCAACATCAACTATTTCAGAGTAAAGATTTTTAATAAATAGTCACTCAAACTGCATGTTGTTGAGGCCCTTTCATTAACACTGAATGGGGTGACAAATGGGGATGTATTTTAGGGAGGAGGAGGAATCTGCAGTGCATGCTAAACCCCCTTTCCCTGCCTGCACCTTCCACCTCCCTAGAGAAATTCTTATCTGTGGAAACAAAAGAATAGGAGCTCTCGCAGCTAAGAAGGGGGAAGCAATTCTGCAGCAGAGGTTACTTTCTTCTCTTAAATAGAAATGTGTTTATGAGCTGAGAAAAATGATTTCTGGCAGCTCAGTTCAAGAAAAAAGTAAAAGACAGAGATAAAGGGATTGGGTGAAAAGTGAGCGCTTGCTCTTGCTGAAGGTCTGGAGAAATCATAATCAATGAATACGAAGTTCAAACTCATTTCTTTCCTGAGGGCTTGCTGAATGAGGCTATCAGGGATTCCTCCTGTAGCTTACAGACACAGAGGTTCTGCCCTGCAATCAAGAAGTAGCAAGTGTCTTTCTCCCCAGCCATACAGCCTTGTGCGGTGAGCTTTAGTGCTTGCTAAAGGTTCCTGACCGACATTCAGTATAGCGTTGAAAGGAGGCACGGCTGTAAATCACAGTGTCACTTTGCTGCTAGCCGCTTGTCAGGTCCCACCCCAGAAATGGTTGTGTTCCAATCAGGTTTTTGCTTGGCCTGCACCATAGGTGCTGTGCCACAGGAGAAAGGAGTCTGTTCCTCTTCTAGCCCTGTTGTCCTCTCTCTCATACACCACACTGAATCTAATCTGTGCAGAAGGATACTGGGATCTCCTCTCCTTTTCACACCCTTCTTGTGCCCAAGCAACAGGAGGCAGGTGGCACTTCTGATCACAGAATTGTCAGGGATGGAAGGGACCTTAAAGATCATCTAGTTCCAATCCCCTGCCATGGGTAGGGACACCTCCCACTAGACCAGGTTGCTCAAAGCCTTATCCAGCCTGGCCTTAAAAACTTCCAGGGATGGGGCATTGACAGCTTCCCTGGGCAACCTGTTCCAGTGCCTCACTACCCTTAGAATAAAGAATTTTTTCCTGATATCCAATCTAAATCTTCCCTCTTTCAGTTTGAGGCCGTTACCCTATGTCCTATCATTACACTCCCTGATCCAGAGTAAGCACCCTTGAGGGACTGGAAGGGGCTCGGAGGTCTCCTCGGAGCCTTCTCTTCTCTAGGCTGAACCCCCCCAGCTCTCTCAGCCTGTCCCCACAGCAGAGGGGCTCCAGCCCTTGGATCATCATCAGTCATCCTCTGATGACTGACACATTCAGAGGATGGAGTGACAGATTACAAATGCATCGGTAGGAAGTTTTGTTGATCTTTCAAGGCAAGGCTATGTTTCCCATCTAGGACCAAAATTGTTTTTATGTACAAGTGTATCATAAGAGACAGGCGCAACTAGGAGAGGAACGACCTCCTGCCCTGCAAGCTGGGAGTTATCAGGACCTATTTAGCTTTGCCCATCCTTCCACGCACCAGTGTGAGAATAGAAAAGTGGCAGAAAAGAAACAAAGCGACTTGAAACTGTTAAGGGCTGGAAAGGCTGTGCAAGAGACCCACCACTTATCTGTACTCCTTTCTCCAGTGTATTCAGTATTGCTATGTGCTTATGTACTGGGATGTTTCTTTGTTATTGCGATGTTAAATGAGTGATTCATTGCCTTAGCCTCCAAATAAGAGTTCAGTCACAAGAGAGGGGACTTCAGTGCTGCCAGGGAACCACAGAGACTGCAGGCTAAAGCTGTGCTTTAGGGTAAATAGGACCTTAGTGGGAATTAAGGGATTGAAAAGGTATAGTGAGGGCTGGGAGATTCAATCCTAATCACCAACATTTTATTGCTAAGCTGGCTCCTGTGTTGCAGTTATTTTAATGACATGAAGATGTGTGTTTGGCCAAAGGTTTGGAAGGATGGGTTTGGTCCCAGAACCGAGATGTGTTGCTTGGAGTCATGAGGGAATAATAAGGAAGGGAAAGGATGAAGAGGGGGCTGTGACGTTTGTACCTCCTGTGTCTCTTTCTGTTTGTGCTGTGATAAACCAAAGCAGGAGAGATGGGGACCTCTGCAGGAAAGAGACAGCTGCCACTGCTTGTTGAGTCACGCACTGTTTAATATCTGGCCCTGACAGTAGTCCCTGAGATGTGTTTTTGGGACTCTGGCTCTGATTGAAACAGCTGGGGCTGGGCAGAGCCAGCAGTGCTCTTTCCTTTATACATGCTCTACCCTCCATCACTATGGTTACTTATGTTCCACCAGTGCCCCCAGCTCCATGGACACCAGCTCTCCATCGTGCTAGATCCAAACAGGCACAAACACCTCCTGACGGAGGGGCTGCATAAGGCAAGAGCGATGCTGACTTTTCTCCCAGAAGTAGCACAAGGGCCAAGGGGGATTTAGTGTGACTTACCTGGGATCTTGCAGGACTTTATGGTAGAGCTGGGAACTAAGCCTTGACCCCTAGTTTTCCTTGTAGTACCTCCACCTCTCCCTCTGAGCAAGCACGAGAGTCAAGTGCACAGACTGACCTGGTGAGACATCAGTCGCAGAGCATCCTGTCAGGCAGCTGTGCTGGTGCGGGCACAAAACCAAGCCCATCAAATCTCCCCTTGTGTTTGAAAACAAACTTGACCTCGATTCACATGTCAGCCTTGTTGCTGAAGGGGATGGTAGGAAAAGGATCGGTTTTCAAGTCCAGCTTCCTCTGCCGACGCTGTAGCTTTTCTTTAAATGGAGTGGTTAAATGCGTCTTTCTAAATAAACTCTCCAGGCTCCTGGGAGGGACAGGGCTGTGGTGGTTTAGCCCCCGCTTTCTGGCTTTGCAGTGTTCTAGATACATCGCGATGACATTTGTCAGGCCGGTGTCGCTCAGGGCACAGCTGTGACTCCAACGTTCCTTTTCTGGTGAGTCTCCCAATGCTGCCACGGGCTGCGGCTCCTCCAAGGCATTGGCCTGTGGCCTGGTAGGACAAAACTGACATGTCAAGCTAAATAAGTTCAGAGGCCCTCATTCTGAAGAACTCCGTGGAGTGACCTTGGAAGCCCCTGTGGGGAAGGTGAGGGGGGGCAGGAAGATGTTCCTGCCTGACAAAGCAAATTCTTTAGATTCAAAACAATTTTTTTTCCCTTTCTAAAATGCTTCTCAGCAAGTTTGAACATAGAGGGAAGAATGTAGTTGTTCAGAATTATCTGACTTTAGGTTGCCTTCTGTGCTTCTCCTTTGTAATTCTTCTTTCAGTGATACATTTGTATACTTAACTATTGCCTTGATAAATTAAATTCTTCTAGCTTTTCTGTTCTTTCTGTTAATATTGTAACCTGGAAAAGCAGCATCTCTATCCAGAGTGCTAAATGGAGAAGGAATAGACAGGATCTCCAAGTACTTTTCTTTCAGCCGTGGCCTTCATCACTGGGTTATTTTTGTTAATGCATCCTGCTCCAGGAGTTGTGTGGAAGGTAAGGGATTCAGAGCCCATACCTCTGATGATTATTTTCCTTTGGGAGACGGCAACAGCAGTGTGTGGAGTAGCCTTTGGGCTGGAAATTATAGGTTGTCATTGTGCTGCAGGGCAGGTCGCTGTACTTCCACCAGCAACTTTTGTAACCAGGGAAGGGGACTTCCAGTTCTGAGTAGTTATTTAATTGCGTACCTCTGAAATCTTCAGAGGGGACCATCAGAAGTAAAAGAAATTTTGATGCTATATAATCTTGAGTAAGCTCCATCTGTCATATCTGGCCTCTTACTGTTTTAATACCACTGATGATTCTAGGCAAATGCTGTTGAATTTATCTGTAGCCTAATTAGCCAATAACTTCAAGTCTATCTCATTGTAAAAAGCAATAAACAGGTTCCACCCACTTAGCCATTGCGAAGTTAGCATCTGTCAGGAGACAGTGTATTAAGATCAGAAGGTGAGAGATTGAGCAAGCCATGTTGCTATCCAAAGGCTTTCTGATTCATAGAAACTGGGAAAAATTCACTAAAATTTGGAGAAATAGCAGGGGGAGAGCACTAGCTAAGAGGGGAAAATGGGGAAAAGAGAGAAAGAGAGGCACTTTCAGGCTGTCCTCCTAAACAGGCAGAGCCTCAGCATCCTCATGATTTCTTCCCAGTACTAAGCAGAACGATTTGGTGGGTTTATTTCTGCCTCCGTCTTGCAGTGCTCCCATTCTCCACAGCATTTGTCAGATACTCATTACCTGGAGTCTGAGGTTGTGATGAGCATATCACATTACCTACATTATGCCTTGTCCTCTCAATTGAATTTTCTCTAATGCTCTCTTTTATTGGCAATAGACAATGAAGTTATGGCATGCTGTCAAACCGAGGTTGTTTACTTGCCTGGTTAACCATTGCTGTCCTCCACTCTCCAGCCTTTGCTCCACCCCATATTAAGCTAACCGCTTTCACAATCGCCAGTTGTAAAGGCAGATGAATTGGTGGCTAATCTTTTAAGGAATGCATGTGATGTTAAGCCTCGTTGGCTGCATTTGCTGCAAGCTAAGAGCACGCTTGACTGACACAGAGTAATGCATTAAGCTCTAGCGATGTAACCACAACTTTTGGCGCTCTGTTTTGGCCTGTGAGGCACAGCTTCTAATCTCCTGCATGCCCTTGGAAAAGGGCACTGGGGTTGCTAGTTAAAGCAGAGGCAAGAAGGGTTTGATAGGCGTGCTCTGCTGTACAGTTTTTGGTCAAGTCACCTCACTCCTCTTTTGCTTCACCTTCCCAAGGCAAACTGCCCCTGGGGAGCTGGAAAAGCACTTTCAGGTACACAGCTAAGTGAGGCTGCAAAATGTTAACAAGGTAGTGTTATTAACTGTCATACTTTGAGCGTGTGGGAAGGAAAATGGAGGTGTGTATTTTAGCTGCTCCTGCTTTGCTATTGTTGGCTGAGGTGATACTTCCTGACTGTACCAAAATCTACAATCACGTAATGGTATTTAACATAGCAGAGAGTATATCTCATCTAATCAGCATCAATAATGGGGAGATAATTATTGCAGGGGAAAGCTGTGGACTGTAACTCCCTCGGTTTATGGCTCTGGAGAGGTACATCGTCATGCTAAAGGGGACAGGGCACAGTTTTGTTAACAGCCTGCGAATGTGGTTCTGGCTAACACGGCCATGAATTAAGTCTGGCTTTCTGAAGCAGAACCAGCGTGAGAGCTCTGAGTATTCATCTCCTTTCTGCAAGTAAAATAGCACAGTGTCCACGGATTAAGTAGCTGCCTGAAGAACAGCTTTAGCTGTGAGTAGGGAGTAAATGTATTTTCCTAGTTTCTCTGATGAATATTAATGTTTCATCCCTGGAGCGGTGGGGTTTGGCACAAGATCTTTTTGCAGGAGTCCTGTTTGAGTATACTGTAATACAGCTGATAGCCCAAGCACAAACTAAGAAACTTGTCAGACGTTTTACTTACAGTTTTGATGAAAATAAACAGAGGCATGAAATGTTTTGGAAAACATTCAGAATAACTGCTTCCCAGCAGGTAAACCTCTGAAACTGAGAGCTATAGATGGGCGAGCACTAAAGGTCAGTGTTTTGAGATGTAAGGACAGTTTACTACCGATCCTTCCACACCTGCAGAATAGCCAAGTGGTGTCTGCAGAGCAGAAGCCGTGCCCTTTGCCCAAAGTGGGGATATATATACCTTTCCCACCGTCTGCATTCAGCTCCTTTTCTTTAGAGTGGTCTGGTCTGGAGGAATCATGCCAATGCAGCAGCCCAGGTTGCCCACGCACACCCCCCCAGTGCCTCCAGCCAGCGCGGTGGGGAAACGCCGTGTGCGGCAGGTCCAGCCTCATGGACATGGTGGGGTGTGGGTGTCTCTCTGGGGATGCTGCTGCCTTTGGCTTATAAAGGCAATATATGGAAATGTAGCACAAAACTTAGGCCCTCAGCACTTCTTTAATCCTCTTCAGTATAATACAGGAGTCATTCTTTATGCATCGTGTAATCAAATTTCTCTGGGTTTATCTGTCACTTGCAGACCTTCATCACCCTTACCTGGGAGCAGGGGGAGATATCCCAGTGACTTGTAACACCAACCATGTCATATTGTTCCCATTTGTTTGCTGAGCATGCGGGTGGAGAGGCATAAATATTAAAATATACCTATTACATAGCCAGGCCTCCATTGATAAATGATGTATAAAATCAATTTACAACCTAGGAATAAAAAGCATCCACGAAGCGGTTGCTAGCTCCAGGTACTAGGAAATTATTCCTCCATAACTTGCTCTGACTGGAACTCATTACACACTCTGTCCGTAGAATGATTTTGTTGTTAAAAACTGTGTCACTCAGAGCTTATTTATTCCCTCTCCTTGCAAAGACTTTTGGAGTGCCTGCTGCCTGTAAAGCAGAGAGCTTACACTGCTCTGCTGCCGTGGGCTGGTGCAGCACTGCCAGCCCCGTGTGCCTCACTGCCTCAGCCGCGCTTAGGCAGGAGACGGCCCTCTGGGAGCGCAGGATGAAGAAAGCTGAGAACTGCTGACATCTCCAAGGATCCTGGAGCACCAGCAGCTGCATGTTTAACTTCAGAGAGGTGGATAGGCCCACTTTCTTCTGAAGGATTATGCTGAAATTTAACCACTTGTTTACCCGCTCTGCTGGACCACAAAAAAAGAGGAAGCTATCTTTTGTCAAGATGCAGCCTAGGAATAACATTTATTTCCGGATTCTCGAGCTTTTTTTTTCTGAGCGGCTGCTTTTCTATGGGATTTAGGGGAGTGCCCTCAATTTTAGGAAAGAGCAACAGGAGTATAGGAGACTTCAGAAGTCCTAGAATAAAGGCATCGTCCTCCTTCCCCATTAAATAGCTAAAATGAGGTTAGATTTGGCTGCTTCCACAAATGTTCTGCGTATGCGATGCAGGGACAAAAAGAATCAAAATAGTTTGGTTCTCATACTTGAAAGACAGTTTGTGTCACCAGCTTATGCTATCTCAATGCTGACGTACACTGTTTTGTGTGTCAGAGTAGCTAAATGATCTAAAAAGGAAGACTTTCCTGTCCGTCTGAAGGCATACCTGATATCTAGTTGTATTGTGAATGTGGCTCTATTCTGCTCCTATAGATATGCAAAATGGAGGCACTGAAACCTACTTAGGAACCAAGGTGTTAATTTAAATTCTTTCCCCTCCATGGGAACATCTACATGGATGGATATAGACAGACATGAGCTCATTCTGCCCTTGTTCTGCTCTGGCTGGCTGGAAGCCAGCTCTGGTGTTTAGAAGCCATATAGATACATTAGCTAATAAGGCCTTTTGAAAGACAAGGTACGTATGTTTGAGCATGGTATGTGTCTGTGTGGTTATACACCTTCTAGCCCAGCTGAGGATGAAAAACCTTCACAGCCCTTGCTCTGAAGCATTCTGCCAAACCCTTCGGAGACTTGCGAGATTTAAATAAGGGTAAAAAGAGGCAAGCCAGATGGTGAGAGAAGCAGCGGTCTGAGGTCAGACCCGTGTTACATGGAGGAATGGCTGATCTGGTGTTTCAGCAAGAACTAATAAGAGGATAAAAATAAAATTAATGTGAGTCAGCATAGTGTCCTCAAAGGTAGGTCTCATCAAACAAACCTGTTGTCTGTTTTGACTGGTGTACAGATCTGGATGATGTGTTGGTAGCGTATCCTTAGCTTCCTCTGAGGCGTTTGACTTGGCATCACCTGACATTCTGATTAAGAAAAACTTTCATGAGGCAGAATTAATAGGGCATGTACTAGATGGATGACAGCGTGGCTCGGCAACAGAGCTCAAAATGCAGTTGTTCAAGGAATAATATCAATGAAGAAGGTTGTTTCAAGCAGGTTCCCCAGGGATGGATTATTTTGGTCCACAGCTATTCAATACTTTTATTAATGATTTAGCTGATGATCCATGTCCTTTGCTGGGCTAGATTGCAGATGAAGTAAAGATTTGTGATGTTGCAAATAACGTAGTTATTGTTATAGCGCAAGGCGAACTGCCTGGTTAAATGATCACAGTCCAACAAATTGCACTGTAGTAGCTAGAAGCATCCAGTGCCTCTAGGAACTAAGATTCCAGGGTTTGGGAGCTGGGTAGTTTGCCAGAGATATACCTTCCGACCCTGCTGGACAATGTTTTAGCTACTCTGCAACACTGCTTCTACCAAATACATGTTGCACAATACTCTGGTGTCAAAGGCACTCTATATAACAAGGAATGTAATACACCCTGGTTTGAAAGCATCATGCTTGTAGCAAAACTAATCCCAGTCTAAACTGTGTATAAGCAAGGAGAGAATCCAGCCCCCTGAATGAGACATCTTCAAAATGCAGACTGTGTCTGTGGCCAGCAGCTCAAAATATTGGCAAAATATTGGCAGCCTCTGGAAGAAGCAACGTTTTTTTTATGGCATTTTTTAGGGATGCTGTTGTTGAATAGACCATGCCTGGGTTAACAGAATTTAATCTGGTGTCTTTGCAAAGAATGTTTTAGCAACCATCCAGCCTAGTGGCAAAATTAGTCTCTTTCAGTTCTTGATTCATTGGTTTATTCTATTAAAAAAAAAAAAACAAAAAAACCCAAACCAACCAAAACCATCTGGTTAAATGCAGCAGTAAAGTCCAGTGAATTAAAATCAATGCAGGGTCCTCCTGTCTGTGCCCTAGCTCCGGAGATGCTTTTTGGAACACTAGGCAGAAACCGTTCAGACAGACAAGTACCATTTTGTGCTGAGATACCTTTTGAACAGCCGAGGAAACAAGGGCAGGAGAGAAGCACTGAAAGCCCACATGAAACTACAGCTACCAGCCCTGGAGTAGTCCATCACCAGCCTGTCATCACGCTGTGATGGGAGAATCTTTGGACTAAATCTGTCCTGTCTCTCTGCTCTTCGAGAACCTTTGTGCACAGCTGGAGGGTTAATAACACAAGTGACATAAATTAAAATCCAATCTCATTGAGGGATGTGACTGGTCCTTAAAGCTCCTCTGTCACAATCTCTTTCAAGAGGCACAAATGCATGGAGACCCTCCATACTCACTTTCTCTTTTTCTCCTCTGAGGCAGGGGTTCACGGCATTCACCTTGTTAAAAAGCCATTATGCTGTAAAACAATATCTCTCTTAATAACTATATTAATTTTAAATGCCAGAGATATAGTCATAAAACTTCCTTGTAGGTTGTTACAACCATAGAGCCCTTTATCTGGCACGCTAGCAGGCTTGAGACTTCTCCCCAGCCCCTTCCTCCACTGGTACTGGTGATAACTGTAATGTAATATTTTACAGCGAGCACGGTGTTTGAAAAGGTCAATGGCTGACGTTATTCATGGAAGGGGGAAGGAGGAGGAGAGAGAGAAAAATCTCCCAGTCTCTTGCTGTGTAAAGTTCCTTCAATTCTACTGAGGGGCTTTGGCACCTCTGAGAAGGAAACAGAGGAGTGGGGTTTTTGTGCATGCCAGGTGCTCAGGAAAGGGTGACTTCAAAGTCAGCCTAGTCTCTTCCCTTCAGAGCATCTTCTACATTTCCAGCAGTTCCCCATGTGTTTGGATTTGCAAGGATCTCCAGGCTGAGTGGTGCTAGCAGAACTGCTCTTGGTTGCCTAAATTGTATGGAAAACAGTTCCCTGATGGGCTTCACCCCTACTTCTGACAGCTTTGTTTCCAGTGCTCTCCTATTTTATAATGCTTCTTAATGTCCAACCTAAATCAGTCTTGCTGCTCTTTAAGCCCGCTTGAGCTGTGGTAAGTGGACGTGGAGACTGTGTGACCTTCCCTGCACAGCCTTGTTAGTTCTGGTGGCTGGAAGCCAGCCAAAACTGAAAAGAAAGGATTTGCCCAGGGATGCTGAGTAGGAGGACGGCCTAATATCAGGGCTGTTCCGGAAGAAGGTTAAAAAAAAAAAAGTGCTTACATGAAAATTACTTCTCTTGTTTGCCAGTTTACCTCATTACTATTTTCAGTAGATTTGTTTAATTTTTCATGGCAGAGTATACAACCAACTCCCTATCGTGGTTTTGGCCAAATCAGTCATTGGCCGGTGACAGATGCTCCCCCCCAGCCTCTCGTGCACGGGGAGGAGGGGGAGAGATAGTGAGAGATTTGAGTTTAGAATAAATTAAACTACTTTCATGAAATATTAATAATGAAATAAAAAGGAAAATAATGAAATAAAAAGGAAAATAATGAAATAAAAAGGAAAATAATGAAATAAATGTAGTATATACCAAACCCTGTTAAGCTCCCAGGGTGATGTCACCAGCAGGCACTGGGGAAGTCCCAGGCTGGACTCGGCAACGGGTGGGAACTGGGTTCCAGAGTTGGAGTCAGGAACACACCGATTGGGATCAAAGGCAGATGAACAGACAGGGTCCTTATCGGACGTCAGCCATTGAAGGAAGAGAGCTGACCCTTTGATCCCTCAGCTTTTATAGTGAGCTTGGGGCAGATGGGATGGAATACCCCTGGTGGTCATTTTTTGGTCACCTCTCCTGTCCGCTCCTCCCTGCAGGTGGGACCCCTCTACGGCCCTCCAATGGGCAAATAATGAAATTAGCTGACCTTGGTATTATAGCAGTAAGTATAATCAATAGCATCTCTGCATACCGTTCCTTGGCACAAACTGTCTTATCACTCTGCAACGGTTCCTTTTACAGAGGAAGATGCTGAGGACTGGATTTTGTCTGTCGGGTCCTCAAAGCAGCCGTGAGCAAACGCGGCTCCACTCCAGTTCCAAAGCACCTTGTCAGCTAGCTGTGCCTGTCCCAGCAGGGTTGATGTGGTTGGGCCGTGATTGCTCAGGGAGGTGCTCCCACCACCTGCAATGTGTTGAGACAGGCTTGGGGTGTAAAAGCTTTTTACTGGATGAGGCCAGGAGGAGACCTGCAGCTGTCTCTTTTGTGCCAAGGGAATAAATCATCAAAACGCTGCAGGCACCGCATCCAGATGGGCAGCCCACGTGCGCTCCAGTTGTGTTGCGTTGGGAGGTAGGGGGAGAGTCAGACCTGAAATCAGCCCAAGCATATGCCGTGATTTCAGCCAGGAACATCGTGAGTCTTAATAACCACTCAGACATCCGCGGGACGTGCAGGCTATGTTGCTAATAGCAAATGCTGTTTATTTGATAGCTCAAATTTGCTAACCGTGATTTTTTTCCAAGCTGGTCTTAAGCCAAAACATTGGGTGATCCAAAGATCAGTTAAGTTTCCAGCAGATTTTTAAAAGCAGAAAGGACACTAGGGTCAAGTACTCCAGCCTTCTGTATAGCTACAGCAGGAAACATATATGGATAGTCCCCACCTAGCTTGTAATTTTCCCTTGAATAGGAAGTTCGGGTTTGTTTTATTCTTTTTTTTTTATTTTTGTGTTTAAGATGTAGATGAGCAGTTTTGACTGAAGACACTGAAGGACACAATCCACTCCATCCCCAAGGCCAGCCGCTCTGAGGGATTTTTACATTTTCTGCTGGAAAAAATAAAGCATGTCCTACTTTCAGCCTGGATTTCGTTAGCTTCAGCTTTAATCCACTAGTTTTTGTTATGCCTTTGCTAGATTAGAGAGACCTTTACTTTCTCCAAGATGGGTTAGAAAGACCAACAAACCCATTCGCTCTGTCATCGCTAGGCAAATAAAACCTGGCTTTGGTTTGAAGTTCAGCATCCCTGAGGCTGATACTTATCGCTCTGCAGATGGCCGTGGTCTGTGGTTTTTGGAGGGAGGCGTGGTGTCATTCAACAACCAATATTTACACAGCTAAGAAAAGGGTGGGTCAGTAGGGGAAAACGGGCCTTTTTCACTATTTTCTCCCCCATAGATAGAAGCACCTGTGAGACATGATGCTCAAGTGTTGGGATTTCTAGGGTTTGTGAGCATCCTGTCAGTTGCTCATCCCCAGAAAGTGAACTTAATAGGAGGGCTTCAAAGTAGGCTGACAGCTGGAATATAACACACAGTACTGTTTTTTTGACCTGGCACAGCCTACAGGTATTTACAGCTTTGCTATGAATTGCTTACTCGAGTGCCTTTTGATGACACCTTCCATGTTTCACCTTCTATATTCAATTCCTAACTCCCAATTTGCTGCTTGCTGGAAGGGCAGAAGCCACCTAATCAAGGATGTAGGGTTGTCGAGATTCCGTGAAAATTCAAAGCTGTTTCTTTTTAGGTCAGCTTGTTTTATTACTAGGAACGGTTTGGTAGATGAAGAGCGAGATGTGATGTGGGGTTTCAGATGGCTGCTGTTAAGGAGAATTCAGACTTGTACCATCGAGTGTGCCTTCACATGGCACAGGGACATTCAAATGACAACCAGCAATGACGTGCACTATCTGACATACGTCGCTGATGTATGATCGTATATCAGAGCAGGGAGGCAGGCGAAAAAAAAACAACAACAGGGCAAAATAGTGTTCAATCACAAACATTGAGTGCTTTGTGGGCAGCACTGTGTTCAGTTGCAAGTGATTGTTATAGCAACCCTGAAAACAGTAACTATGCCTTAGGTGTTGTGCACAATATTTAGGAGCTGTCTGGCTTGCAGTTCTCTAACAAGGAGTTATTTTAATCTGCCGTGTTTGCTCTGTTGCTCATCTGCTGCTTGCGCCCTTATTTAGTATATTGCCTCAAAACTAGCCTGGACTTTCAGATGACAAATAAAAAATTACGTGGAATTTTTTGCAAATGCTTTTATCAAGGAGACCCTCCACAGATCTTCTTACCTGCCTTTCTCCAAGTGCTCAGGCTCATGTCAGCTACAGAATGTGGCTATGCCTATGTCCCAAATCTGTTTTAAGTCTGCAACAACATTGTGTGCGTTAGTGGAAGTGAGGGCAAAAGGCTTGAAGGTTTCATGATTCCCTCAGTTACGTTATGGATAGGTGTAGCTCCTGGTTTCTGACCCCAAAAGACAAAGGCGGAATAAAAAAAACAGAGAATGCTGGGAAAAGACCAGAACTGTAATCAACTGTGAGGTATCTGTTTAATCCCTAATATATGGACTTCTATTAAGGAAGTCAATAGAATTGTATCAAACTCCGCAGATTTTTCCCGAGGGTTTGACTGTTTTTTAAAACAGTCAATTCTGATCCTGAATGCCTGTGTTTGGATGGCAATTAAATTATTTTATTCTCTTCATTTCTTTCCTCATTCCCCACTGTATTTCAATAATTTTAAAAGTGTACCTGAAAGGTCAGCTAATGCCTATTAAAAATGATGAGTGGCCATTTTTCCTTGTCATGATAGAATAGATACGGCCTTTCAAATGATGGGTGAAATGAACGGAAAAGAAGGGCTGTGTCACCGCATGTGCTCTGGATGCCCTTCTGTGCCATCAGTGCCGGGCAGGCATTTCCCAGGGGTGTCTGGCCAGCCAGGCTGATGCGATGCAGAAGCTGGTCTGCTCCATCCTAAGCGATATCTTTCTGATGGGCAGGTCTGAGTGGCAGGTTTAATCTACTCTGGGCTGTCAGCACGTCCTCTGACAGAGTCACCGGCCCCCCAGACCTTCCAGGCAGCAGTTGGTGTCTGCCTGCCTCCTTTGTGTTGCAAAATGGAGATCATAACTACTCATATCTTTTGCTCTGTGTTTCTTTTTGTGACACGGAGCTGTGTCAGTGGCTGACTTTACTCTCCCGCCTCGAGTAGTGCTGGGGCCTCATCCTCTGCTGTGGGGAACGCTGAGCTGATGAACGAGCCTTTCAGCATGGATTCTCTTTTCTGTTTGGGTGAGGAAACTCTCCTGAATGGCCGTGGCATTCCAGCTAGGGCTGGAAGCTCTTGAAGAGCCTATCTACTGCCTTAGAGCTGTTAGACTCAGCCATTTGCTCTTGGTGCTGGAGGCAGACTGAAGAATTAAAGGACAGGATGGGTAGACAGGAGTTCTTCTTGGTTTGCTGCTTTTCTTTTTATATGGAATGCTGTCAATTTTATTGCTCGTCTGAGAGATTATCTATCTATGATAGGTGTCTGACCATCTCCTGACTACTTTTGAGCTAGGCACGCTGTTGGCATGCTCTGTCCCAGCTATAAAACCAGTTCTGCAATGAGGAGGAGCCTTTTGGAAAGGATGAGGGCATTTCATCCCCACACCACACCTGCCAGGCCTTGGCACATCCACCCCAGTGTCATCTGTGGTGGAAGCAGGCTTTCCAGAGGAGTGTGCTTGCCCACTGGGGACCACCCCAGCCCAACAGAATCACATAGCAAATGCCATTAAGCATCCATTGCACCTCTGGGCTGCATTCAAATTAGTAGCCGCAAAGCCAAAGTCTATAAATCAGCCTGCATTTGAACCATCTAGCCCTCTTTTCTGCAGATTGTGTAGCCTCAGTGGTTGTAGCTTTCTGCCAGCCTCTTAAAATCTAGAGACTGGAACTTCATTGGAACATACTTGCAATCATAACTGGGGAAAAAAGCATATACAGACTCATTTCCCAAATGTTTTTCACCATTGGATACATTATACCAGTACTGAGACTAAAGCAAAAGAACTCTAAATCTCCTTTCTGTTAACTTTCTCTACCTGTACACCAGTAACAAACTGCCATTTCAGTCACGTATCAGTTATCTCAGGTGCCCTTCCTTGTACCCTTTCTAAATGCACTGTTTTCCTTGCGCTATGGAGACACGGAGAAAGCTGAGGGGAGTTATGATAGGGGTGTACAAAATCACGAGGATAGTAGATAAGGTTGAGCTGTTATTCATCAATCCCTACAGTACTAGAACTAGTGGGGCGCTCCTTGAAAACAGATCGGTTTAAAGCAGATAACAGCAAAGCATTTTTTATGTGGTGGGTAGTAACTTTCTGGAATGTCAGTCTAAGGCAGGATAATGGACTCTAGATGGTTTCCCTTTTGGTCACTCACCTCCCTTGCCCTGCTGCCTGGACAAAATGCAAGTAACGGAGGGAACAGCATGACTATGTCTCTTCAGCACTAATTCAGCAGCCCAAAAAGCTGTTGAATCTCGCAGGTTGGGCAAGTGGTGCAATCACTATGAGAACATGGTGTTTTCCCCACCCTGTCAATGGAGATTGCGATGCCTTGGCAGCCTTTTCCCCAGCTGCAGTGCTGGGGGTGTCCTTTGTGCGTGTGCTGGCTCTTTGCATATGGACAAAGGAGCAAGGATAATATTTTAAATCTGGTTCATTGCGTATTTTCTAGGCAGACCTCTCTAATATGAAGGCTTCAGTTTATTTGTATATATAAAGACTACTTTGACCAAAAGTTGTTATTTTTGTTGGCCGGGGAAGGGAAAAGTGATAGAAGGGCTCCTTAGTATTATGGTGATGGGGAAATTGGTACAGCAATATGCAAAGGGTTAAGCCTCTCTGCTGTGGAGTATAAGAGGTGGTAATGAAGCCAAGCTGACTGCCTCTTCAGAAAAGTAGGAGAAATCAGTTTGGGCTTTTTTTTCTGAAAAATAAAATAAAATTACCTCCACCTCTTGCCACAAAAACACACACACCCCCTCAAAAAAACCCAACCCAAACCCCAAAAAATCAGCTCCGTGGATTTTGGGGAATAGAGTCTGTTAAAAAGCAGCACTAAGTGAAGCAGGAAGAGGCAAATATTGCACACCCGTTTGACACTGCCTGCCCAGGCTGGAGAGAATTGGGGCATTCCCAGCCTTGGCTAACTTGGCTCCGCTGGTCTCTTCCTTTCTCAAGCTGGTAGGTGGTGGGCAGGTGGGAGCTGAACCAACACGGCACAGGCTGAACCATCCCTTCCAGTGCTGTGAAACCCCCAGGCAGCTCTGGGGGTTGGAGAGCAGGAGGCTCAGAGCTTGGATGGAGGTTGCCTCCGGTGTCCTGACTCCCAGCCAGCAGCCCCCAGAAGAAGCAGCCTGGAGAGCTGCAGACTGGGAGCAGGCGAGATCTTGAACCCAGCTCGGGGAATGGGAAGGGCATTGCCCAGCTCTTATCTCTAATGACTTTCACAGGAGCAGTGTCTTGCTCCTAGCTAAGGGCAGTAGGGTTATTTCTATGAATGGTGTCTTGTAAGGAAGGAAAAAACACCCCACTAAACTAAGTCAGATACAATATTTTTCAGTCTGAGAGTTATTTAGATGTCGTGTGTCCTTTGCAAGACACAGAAATCCTCAGTATAAGGTTTAATGGCTCAAGGGCTGAGAGAAGAAGAGGTAAATAATTCTTAGGTTTGATATAGAGATGGCTTTCTCCTTGTTTGTCAGATATGATAGATGTCACCCACTGGTCGCCTATTGTTATTCTGTTGTTGCTTGTCACAGTCACACCTTCCTTTGAATCCTATTCTTCTCTTTTTTTCTTCTTTATTTTTCTCCTGGCACTGGGCTTGCAAGTAATTTATGTATGACAATATGAGACTAATTCTGTTATTATGTCAAAGGGAAATTGAATCTGGGGCTTTAGAGCTGCATCTGGGAGAAATCTTCAAATGAATCTGGAGTGCAGGAAAACTCCGTGTTCGATTCATTCGCTTGTCACGCTGCCTGCCAGATTAAGTCATTATGAAGGGCAGAGAGGAGGAGAAATGAGAAAAAAACACCACAGGAGTTGGACTGAGAAATGAAAGGGAAAGGAGGAGAGGACAGAAGAATGAAGAACAAAAATAAAAGGAACAAACTGAGATGTCAAACGCAGTAAACAAAGATAGTGGCAGACCATTCAGTTAAACATTCAGGCATGTGCTTAACATTAAGTGAAGGAAAAATGTAGTTCAGTCAAAGGTTTAGACCATTCCTAAATGCCCAAACAGTGTAGAGAACACTACTGTCCAACTCTGACAGTTCTGGAGAGCGGTGTAACCCCGCAGAGCCACCCTTTGATCAGACAGAGCTGTCTATGGCTGATGCTTTGCCAAAGGGGTAAGCACTGCCAGACCACAGGTGGGCTCAGTCACCCTGTGGAGGCTTCTGTCCCTTGTCATTGCCAATAGGTGACTTAGTTATGTCCAGTGAGTCAACTGGCTGAAGCGAGATGGCATGTATTCCATGTGTTGTCCTCATCTTTTGCTACTCTTATTTCTCATCATTTGCTTCACTTGTCACCAGGCTGGGAGGCAAGGAAAGTGAATGAGCCTTAACTGAGGCCTTGAATGGTGCCATGCCAGTTGTGTATCTATCAGTGCAAATGGGAGCGGAAAGACATGGCCTGATAGGAAAAGGGCAGAGTAAGATTGAGAAGATCTGCGATGTCTTTTAGCAGGTCAGTTGTGCTACATTCAAATGATAATTTACAGGAGAAAAACTCATCAATGCGATTGTATTCCCAGTGCTCAGTGAGCTGGACTTTCTCTTTGATGTACCTGAACTGTTGCTGCAAATAACATCTTCACTTTGTGTGTTAGGGAAAGTTAGAACTGATGCAGTTCTACTCGCTCCTCCGTGTTGCTAAGGCACAACTTGCATATAAGTGTGTGCATGCTTAATTACTAGGAGTTTGCTTATGGCACTGTTTGCACAACTTTGCCCCCCAGCTATTGTAGAGAATTCTGCTAATCCTGTATGTAGAAGGAGTGACAGCTTTACCGCCCTCCCACACCTCTCCCATTCAGTGGCATCTATCACTTCAGTCCCTGATGCTGCTTTACTATTAATTGGTATGTGTAATCTCTGAGATTGTTATTTATTAATAGATTGTTCGGAGTGTAGCAAAGTTCATTATTTAAAGCAGGAGAATGAGAGAGATCCAGAGGAACAGATGGATGCATGGAAGTATCAGAAGAAGGACTAGTTAAAATTCTAGGCACATGCCGAGCATTGACAAAGGATGGAAAACAGAATCAATCATCATTATCTAGGAGAAAAGCCATCAGTCTGTGTTAAAAATAAGCACTTAGTGTATTAAGCCCGTGATGCCAGACTTCCAAGAGTTTTGACTGGTAGCTGCAGACCCTGAGGTTAGACAGATGACTGGGGAGCGCTGCTGGGTGCACAAAACAGCAGAGGAAAAGGGAAGAAGATATATAAGCTTGGAAGTACGAGAGTTGGGTTTGAATCTGGTCCATCCAGTTCTGACTTGCTGAAGACAACAATTTTCTTTTATGGCTGTGTTGGTTGAAGTCATCCCTGAAATGGTAGTGCTGTTTAAGACTAGTGCAAGCCTTTTGGATGCAACCTAAGGACTGTTTTGTGTATCAGCTGTAGAAAGCAGGCTTGGAAAAGATGCCTAATATTTAACCTAATAAAGGAACTTCCCTATTGTAATGGTTTGATTTCCCACCAGACTGCCCAGCTGACTTGGTAAGATGGACTCTCAGTGGAAACTGGAATTCAAGGGAAACTCAACTGGGAAACTGAAACCATTCAAGATCTCTGTTCCCAAAATTGCTGTAAAAGTGTCAACACCAAATAAGGGAAGTGTCAAACAGAAAGAAGGGTATAATCGGGAGCTACAAGGAATTGTTGAGTCAGCCAAGCCTCAAAGATGAGTAAAGTGAGTCATAGCAAGGCAAAATTACTGTCGTGCTGAGTTGATGACAAAGGTGAGACTAGAATTTAGGAATTTTAAATCTTGGACCATTCTTAAAACCCTAGTTCACACCATGTTTTTCTTCGCTTATGTAAGTTGTTGTTCTGGTACTTGCCAACACAAAAGCTTTGTTCCACGACAAATAAAATAACATTAAACCTCATATCTCTGTTGGACCCCGCATGTGAAAGCAAAGGTCAGTTCCATTCTGAACTGTTTCTAAAATTACTCTAATTGCATGCAATTTCCCACACATGAATTTATCTCCCATTAGCAGGCCCTGAAATATTCAACTGTAATAGTCAAGCCGGCAAGCACTGCTGCTCTGAGCTACCTCTCGGTAATTGGTTAATAGTAGAGCTGTTCGGTAATAGGTAAACAGATCTCTTTTTCTAAACCTAAAGGCTTATATCATGGCTGTTCCTCTGGACAAGGTTATTTCTGGCTGTGTTCTGGATGCACTTTTATCTTGAATCCGTGATGTATTCCTGGGCCAATGGAACATAAGGCATAGCTAGTACCCGCTTTCTCTTCTCTTTGCTTGGTGCTTGACTTAACTCCAAAGTGTGTGGTTGGGACTCTTGCTGTGTGCGTGCCATGGTGACGTGGGAAGGTTTACTGTAGGTTAGTTAACTAACCCACGTACAGAGAAACAGAACACAGCCCTAATCTGTGTAGTTGTCTGAAGACCTTTTTCAACTTTCTTCTAAGCTTTGAGATTTCCTGGCATGTTAGGCAGTAACTCTTCTCCCTCCCCCAGTGAGCACTTCTCCCTTGGACCATTTGCAGTTTTTTAAACTCTCCCTGTCTCCTAATGCTGCTCTTTGCATTGAGAGGGCAACTGAAGATCATCTAATAATGTACAATTTCACTTCTCTTTTTTTCCATCTCTTATTGAGCATAGACAGATTGCTCTTAACCTACACGTCTCCTTCATACCTGGCTTCCTTTTTTATACCTGAAATGTCAGAAAGGGAGGAAAAGAATAATGCTTTGTGTTCTTAACATCTGCATCTTTTACAAGAAAGGGGCGGGGGAGAAGCTTTGTGAGAATTTTTATGAAGATCCTTCCAGAGTTTCTCTAAGAATTAAGATGATGGATTCAAGACTGTCAGATCCATCAATGCTTTTGTGAGACATGCTGCAGAGCACAGCAAAAGAAAATGATAGCCGGACATGTGGGAAATGAATCCTGAAACAATTCATTTGATGTTTTCTTTCTTAGTCCTTGCTTGGGGCAAAACTGACGCTGCTTTTTATAAGTTTTGTCTGGTACTGACTTTGAGGGTAGTTCTTGCTTGGGATGGGGCAACGGAGAAAATAATTTTGGGATACATAGAGGATATTCACACCACCTTATGTTGCTACTGGTGCTCTAAAAGAGCCTTCCTCTTTCCATAGACTAGATGAGAAGCCTCTAAGGAAAGCTGAGTTGTGGGAGCTGCCATATTTTCTCTACCAAAGGCTAGTTTTAAATTGTTCTGCTGGAAGCGTAAAAATCTCCCAAAAGATGAATGCTGATCTGTCCTCCATATTAAGTCTTATCCCAACATCTCTGAGAGTTAAGAAATTACTTTACAATCACAAAAATATGACTCTCTCGCTCAAAATTTGCACTAGTTTAAACATAGCTTTAGATTATACTGCTGCCTGTACCACGAGTCTTCCTCTGCCCACCTAGCCCTCCTCAGCCAGGCCGACACAGCCCACAAATAACACTCGCTGGCAAGGATAGTACATGAGAAAGCAGATAAGTAGGTGTGCATGGGGTTTTGCATTTGCATTTGTTTCACAAGCTGTCTTCTTGTTGCTTGTGTACCCCCACTGGGACATACCTACTGCTTGGTAAATGACAGTATGGGCTGAACAGGGAAGAGGAACGGGGGTGGTACAGCTTGTGAAGTGATGTGTCCTTCAAAACCAAATGTTGAGGTTGTGGCCAAGCTAGAAAGAGAGTTCAGATCTCTGTACTCTGGGAGGGAGGTAGTTTTTCAGAGTTAGTTTCTATGGAGGTGGAATAAAGTGCTAGTGGAGCGAGTGGTGCATGAGCCGGAGATGAGTTGTTCTCACTCATGATCAGTTTGTCTCACCTAAGCAGGATTGGGAGCACAGCCTCCTCGAAGCTTCAGTTGCCCTTCAGAAGAGCCATCTGAGTAGGGAGAAAGTAATATCTATAAATGCTGCCAATCTATCATAAAGGTAGTGGATCAACCCAAGCTCCCATATGCCCTTGGCTCTCATAAACCATTTGGACCATGGCCCTGAGAGACAGGACAGTTGCTTCTCTTTAGTCTCCTCTCAAGGGGAATTTGAGTGGGACTGGTGGGGGTGATGGATGGTAAGTTTAGAAAACTAAATCTGAGAGATCAATAGAAGAATATACAACCAATGCATCATGCAAGCTCTTCTTGTCTCTGCAACACTAAATCAAAAATAATGAATGGCAGGCTTTTCAACCTTGGCACCTCCAGTCTTCCCCAGTGGAATGGCATCCAGTGACTGATATGGATTATGCTGCTTTCTAGCATATTTCCTTTGCTTTCCTAATAGTTTTGGCATTGAATCATGATGCTCTGTTTTTAATATCCTGTCCTTCCTCCAGTGCTACCTACCTCTTTCCTCGCGTAATTTCCATCTTGCAGGCACATTGCCATCTTGCATTCCCCTTGCTCATAGCGTATTCAGGCAACCTATTGCAGGCTGGGTTCCTCTGGAGCTTACATTGGTTTGTTTATTTCTTGATTTCTGAATTACGTGGCCTCCCCTGGGCCAGGTACATCAGGAGCTTTGTATTCCTCTCCAGTTGTGAGCCAGCTACTGGTGCTTGTCAGAGCCAAGGCCTCTCTGGAGCGGGAATGCAGGAGCAGATGTGCGATGATGCTGAGGTGGCACCAGCTCTGGCAGCCCGGGCTCTGCAGAGCTGCAGCCCTAAGGTCAGCAGATGGCATCTGGTGTTTCTCAGGAGTTAATGCTTTTGAATCAGAGGAGGAATTCACAGGCGAGGCACAGAGACTGACTGCCCTCTTCCATCATCCCCTTGTGCCTTTGCAAGGTCATTTATACCATGAAAAGCAAGTGCTGTATTTTATTGCGTTATATATTTGTAATAAATGTTCTCGGTAGCAGCTAAAGTGACACTGATCTAAGCGCTGAAATTTTCCTGGATCAGATCTCTCTGGTTGCTCCAGTGGGAATATTTACATCCCCTCTGTACAGCCCAGCTGCAAATGACGAGTGTCTGCTTTTGCTCTCGTGCTCTTGACGTAAATCAGCTGTAAGTTTTGCCCAGTCAGTAGACTTATGCCACTGTGATAAAAGCATGCAAAAATACAGTCAGAACATTAGCTGACCGAGAAGCTCGTGAAGTCACCCCTAAAGATGGCAGAGATGAACCTGGTTTACTTGATGCAGAAAGGTGCTCAGTTATATTGGGGCTGACATGGCCAGGAGCAAACAGCTGATGGGCTTGAACAGCTACAACTGCTTTGTGAACATCAGGTTATGCATCATGGAAAGCTGGTCCAGGCTTGTGTAAAAAAAGCCTGGGGAAGCATCGGGGAAGTTCCTATTGCACATCTGCAATTAGATCATGACTGCCCTGAAAGCAACAGCAAAATTCTCATAGGCTTCTGGAAGGACAGAATTGAACAGTATCTTAGGACACATGTGCTCCAAAAAAAACTTATTACAGGATGGGGACACTGAGAAAGGAAAAACCTAATTCAAAAGCATGACAACAGCACACCCCTTGAGAGAATGCTGAAAACACACATCCAAAAATAAACTCCAGTGAGTGAGAGAGACAATAATAGAGAGAATTGTGTGTTGATCTGCCTCTGAATGAGAGCTTCTAGAACGAAATGGGAGAAGCAGAAGATCTATCAAGTCAATTGATTGTTGTATCCAGAGCTTGGCTCAGTAATAAATGAGAATGCCACTCATCTGGTTTTCTGGTCTATTTAGAATATTTTTAGAACTCTTTTTGAAAAATATTCTGATTAATCTCTTGAATTTTCCTTTGCTCACTGAGACTTAAAGCAACATCGGATTTAATTATACTGTGACTGGAAGGGATGTAATGAAGGCAGATACAAATCCTTGTGACAGCTTAGAGTGGCAGTGAGAGTATTTATCCATCTAGGAACTGAAATGAGGAGCGCTGTATTAGTGCCTGAGCCTTTTGCAAGCAAAAATGGGATTTAGCTGCCAGCGTGGGCAAAGCAGAGGAACTGAGGTGGTGTGAAAGCCCTGGAAAGATGTGATTGCAAAACTATCCCAGTCAGGCCTGATGTAGCTTGCCCAGAAGTCACACGCAAAGCTGGTGGGACCCAGAACTCAGATCTCCGAATCCTAGTTTAGAGCTTCAAACCTCCTCCTCATATTCTTCAAGCAATCTAGGAATGGGCTTCCCAGAGCGATAAAATAAGCTTCATGGAGGCCAGCGAGATTTCAAGGGCTATACTGTTTGAGATGCTGAATTTAGGGCTGGCGCTTGTGTGGAGTGGGATGGATGCCCGAGCAGATGCAACCTTCCCTCCCCACACACCCTCACCAGTCTCTTGCCTGTGCGGTCGCCACCTCTCAGCACCCCACTGTGGGTGTCTGCGCAGGTAGCGGGAGCCTTATGCTCCCTTTAGCGCATCTCCTGGAGTGCCTTGCAGCCAGAAGATGATGAATGTTTCTTCAGCCGCACCTGCTTGCCTGAATAATTTCCCACGAAAGGAGGCCACTTACCAGTAACTCGTTACCAAACCTCCGTTAGCATAAACAAGGCTGTGAGAAGTAAGCACAGATTTCCCTCTTCCTTACTGTTTATTGGCTGTGGTTTCTATTAAGAGTTACCAGTACATCTTCTCCTCTCTCACGTTCCCACATCTCAGTTCTGCAGCATGATCTTGTCATGTTGTGGACGTTTATATCTCTTTTCTTGGCTTGTTTTTATGCTGTAGTCTAAAGAGGAAAAAAAAACCAAAACAAAACAGAGCTTCCTCATTTGTAGGGAAGCAAATGGGCAGACTGCAGTCTGATCACGATCACTTGGCAGAAGGCAGGGAGCTATTGCTCAGCACTTCTCCCTGAGCTCCGTAATGTCAGTTCCTCCCACCCGATGGCACTTGCTGAGCGGTGGAGAAGGAAAAGGTCAGATCCTCCGGTGCCATGAGCCAGCTACATCAACTTGGACGGTGATTTCTAGAAAATCCTTTTTGTAGCCAGGTCACTGGACAAAAGATTCTCCTTCTCTGTAACTTCCAGCTCTAGTCCTTTGGATCTGTTACTATTAGAAACCTTTAAGACTTTCTACAGCCTCTTTTTTTTCCTTCTCTGTGCCTGCTGGCCATTTAGGGAAATATGTGTGGCTTGAGAGTTAGAATTTGGCAAATCTATGCTAACAAGATGAACTAGAAGCTCGCACTACCCATTTTGAGGTTCCCTCACCACGAAGTGTGAATAATAGATAGGGAGAAAGGCTTTTTCCGTTTCATGCTTGAATTTCTCTCACATCAATTAGTTTCCATCAGGCTTTTCTACAGAAGAATTGAGCTTTGAAATGCTTTGGCTCAAAATTAACCGGAGTTCTGGGGAACTGAGGGCAGGAAGTTAAAAGGAAAACTGCTGATGCCTTCTACAGTGTGGTTAGTCATATAATTAATTTCTTGCATCTTTAGAAAGCCCTTCATTTTTTTCTATTTTGGTCAAAGTTGATCTCTAGTAATGACTCTATGCAGCTTGAGCTGAAAAGCCATTGGCTTGTAAATTTTATGGAATGAATATAAAAAGGAGAAATTATGATTATTGTCCACTCAGTTCTGTTGTCGCCTCTGGCTCAGTCATTCATAGCTGCAGTAGGTATGTCCTTGACTGACTGTTATCCTTGAGATATTCATGGAAGTCATCTCACTTCTTTTGCCAAAGGTTTACTGGCAAGTCCCCTGCAGTGATGTAGCTGGGACATACGCAGTGCCTAAACTATGACCCGGCTCTCGGTTCTAGCTCCCTGAAGTACTGAGATCTCTTGCATGGCAACACTCCTGCCTCCAACGTTTCTGCTGAAGCCTCAGGAATTCATGGGTTTACAAAAGCAATGCTGAGCCATCTTGTGACAAGAGCCTTGTAGCATCCACCAAGAAGCTCCTGTCACACCATACACCAGCAAGTATATCAGGAGAATCAACAGGAAAAACTCGTTTTTGCTTTTATGTGTTTCTTTCTGGCTTCTGATTCTAACTTAAATCTATAGCAAGAATACAAGATGCTACTTGCTACCTAGGGCCGAGGAGTTTCCGTACCAAAAGTGGTTTTCTGTACCTTGCTACATACCTCTGCAGACCTTAAAGAGCCAAAGCAATTTTTGCTCTTATTGTCTTTATGGGTTGTACTTTTTCCTTGTGCAACATTATTCTATGAACCTCACAACATTCTGCTCTCCAGTTATGGCAGTGAGTGATCTTAATAGAGAGATTTTAAATTAATGTTGCCATAAACCTTTCATAGAGAAGGCAGTGTGTGGGGAAAGCAACAAACCTATCTAATGCAGTGATTCACTTTCACTTGCTCATGAACTGTCTCAGTGCTTGTAAACCAAAGAACCAATATTTTGTAAATAATGTCTGCAATAGGCCAACTTCCCGGCTGGGGTAAGCTGGCAACACACTAGGGTCACAAGAATAACGGGTTTTTGCAGTAGCTGAGAGTGTCTTTTGATGTCAAGTAGCAGCACTTCAGTTTCCAGGGAATGTGAGCCCATCTGACTAACATGGAATCAAGGAGTGAGCTGAGAAGTACTAATTGCTTCTCTCAGCAGGCAAAGGCTTGTGTTTTTAGTTCTGATTGTCCTAAGCTCAGTGTCAAGCACAAAAAAGAGCTGCAGCTCTACAACAGATGATATAGGGGCAGGGTGGTTGCTTGTTGCCCTATAGTTTTTATCTACTATTGTGTGTAAGTGGTGTGACTTCAGCCCCTCACTGTGCTCGGGTGCGGCTTGGGTTCTTCCAGAGCCTGGGGAGCAGGGGGTCTCTGTGGGGTGTCCCCACCACAGAAAGAGCAGCGTGGCTGCTGACAGCACCCTGCAGAGGGAGTGCTGGCAGATGAGGGAGTGTTGGCTGCTCATCTTTCCTTGGAAAAGGTGTGTACCATTCTAAAGAAACAGTTGAATACCTCCTGTCTTTAATTAAGAGCTGGAGAAATTGATGAACGTGAGCCTTCCCATATAGTTTCTTTTGGATGGTAGGATGGGATTAATTTTTTTATTTTGACTACTTCGAGTCATTGTGCTGCATGGAAGGAACTATACTTACCCTAGTTTTGTCCACTTAAACTTGCTCCTGATGTGCTTGGAGGTTTGGGAGAGCTCTCTGTCCCTGCCATTCACCTGCTGTGTTATGCCTGGGGGTGTCTGCCTAGCAGATGTACCTCTCGGATCAGACAGAAAGATCCAGAAAGGCATTCATCACCATGATTACATTGGGGATTGCTACACAGGAAAGGCTGCCCTTCCAATTGCAGACCCAGACAAGCAAGACTAAAAGGAAAAACTTAAGTAGGGAGGAAGTGGTATATTTCTCAGTGCTATTTTCAGCCAAAGACCCAGGTCTAATCCTTGTCTTCCCCTAAGACTCTACATGACCTTAAGCCAATCACTTTTTCACACTCTAGACAAGGTTTGATTATGTTGATCACTTTAAGTCTCAGGATGACAAATGCTATGTGAGAGCTAAACATTAATATAAATTTTAATCAAATGCAGCCACGGTTGCTTTACTGCAACCTTTATAGAACCAGTCCATCCCTTTGCCTGGGTCCTTTGGGAGGGAAACCTGCTCTGTGTCCTGTCCCCGCCTCCCCCCCTGCCAGCCCAGGGTAACAAAGGGCCTGGCCTCGGCGGCAGCTCAGGATGCGGCTCAGGATGAGGGAATAGAAGTACGTCACTCCTGTAATGCCTGAAATCAGGTGAATCCCTGCCACCACCAGACTTCAGCTTGACATGTACACATAATAATCTCAGCGAAATCAACATACGTCTGCCACGAAGCAAGAGCCCTTTAGTGACCTTTTGGAGAGAAAGCTTGACAGCGTTTGGGGTACTCATGTCCCACTCTAGCAGGAGAAGAAAGATCTCGCAATGAGCATGAATTGCCCAGCTTCTCTTTGCTCTGGCCCAACACCAAACTGCATATAGTTCAAAAGAAACTGTTCATCGGGTAGGAGCAAAGGATTAAGTGTAGTGCCTGCAGAATCGTATGAGATTATAACGCATTTTATTCTCTTGGAGCTATTCATTGCAGGGAATCCAGAAACTTAAGCGTTATGCTGGCATCTTCCAAAGTCGCCAGGAGACAGAGCGTCTCTTTATAGACTTGCTGAGACATTGTGAAGCAGTCTGGAAAAACAAGCACCTTCAACGCTGCTGACTGAGCTCGTAGGCTATAAGGGATTAATTTTTTTCAGGATGGTGAGAGTGACGTTTGTACTCTGTTGGGATGAACACAGGAAGCTGGATTCCTACAGCTGCCTGACCACCAGCAATTCACAAGATTCTCAGTTTTCCCCTCTATAGAATGGAGCCATAAATTTTCTATAGTGTTCGAAAATCCTAGGATGAAATAGGGAAGCACAAATCAATGGTTATGGTGAATGATATAGAGCAATATAATTGATATTCTCATCTCTCTCGGGCAAAAAGATTTAGTGTTTTGTTTTTTAAAGAGCGTTGAGATTTATAAACTTGCAAGGCCAGGCTCTCTTCCGGTGGAAATTGACGTTGCTATTTCAGTTTACATCAGCTGAGATTCTGGGCCATGGCTGGATTTCTGTCGCTTATTAATAGGCTTCTGTTGACTGTTATCATTTGCATTAAGCAAGAATTTCTATCTAGTAGTCTACCTATCTTGAAAGCCATTCTTCACCTGAGGCTGTGTTGATAAAACTGATTAGCAAAAGGAAGGCAGACAGGAAGAAATGTGTTCATGGTGAAAAGGGCAGTACATCAAGCTGAAATTCAGGAGAAATGCTGAGTTCACAGAACGTATCAGGAGTTATTAACCTTTGCATGAAAACTGCACTGCACAATGGTAGGAAACTTGCCTAAGTTGAACTTCAGCATCTCTCTGACGCTGTTTGGTATATGGGGAAAATACTGCAGCAGCACTGATGGACAGGCTGATTTTTACTCTTGCTTGACAGTTTAATCCAACTGTTTCAAAGCACCTTTGCCTTAATAAATTTATCCACACAACAACGCTTGTCTCTAGTCAAATGTTTACCAGGTGGTGTTACAGGTGAATTTCTCTGTACAGCAATGGATGCAGTAGATGTTTCCAGGGTGTTAATGGATGTCTGTGTTTCCTATTGTATGTATGGAATATCTGGAGGCACTAGAAGAGCAGATCCCCTCTGCCTTCTCATCAGTGTCAGTCAGAGCAGCAAGCAGTCCTGCATCTCCTGTCACAATCCTGAAACTAGACACGCTAACGTAGTCAGATCAGGGTGTATCTGACCCACCAGGGAAATAATCAGCTTTGGCAACCTCACAGCAAACCATTTCAATGCTGGAGTTATTCATGCTCTTCGGTCCTTTCACAAAGCAACACATACATCAGCTCTGTCATGGAAATGCCATTGTGAAACCAGAACTTAATCTGCTATTTTGAGATGTGCACAATGGAAAGTTTGGATCCTTTTGAAAGGAAATGCTTTGGATGTATTTAAATGATATGGTTTTGCCTTTTCAAAAAATAATGTTGGTTCCTTTCCTGCCTCTTTCCCTGAAGCTGCATTATTTAGTTAAATAAAATAAAAAAATATGCTTTTGGGAAGGAACACGGTTCCCGAATCCCCTGAAAATTAAATAACAGCTTAACAGTAAAAGGTTGATTGATGTATTGTTTGACATCTAGGATGTAGGCAGCTACCTAGATGCGGTGTGTCTAGTTAAATCATTTTCTGTCACTTCTCAGGATATACTGTTACCAAAGGTTACATGCTCAGTAAACTAAAGCGTAATTACTCTGCATCACCATCTAGAGAGCACAGTTAGAACTGAGCCTCTATGTTCTCGCCAGTAAATGGTATAACATCATAATTTTGATGGCTATCCTTTCTGGTTTTAGTGCTATTTACTCTCTGAAGCAGCCCCTATGTATAATATGTGCTCTACTATCACATCTGCTTTGTCCACATGGAAAGGAACTTTCAATTTTTACTCCCCTTTCATATGGAGCAAAAGACATTTTTTTGGTGAATGCGGGCGAGTTAGAATGGGGATAAATACAGGAAACTCTTTTAGTGACAGCCACCTTAGAAATGAAGTATTCTGGCCTATCCAGGAGCTGGCCTTGTCCCAGAGGGAACTGTGATCTACATCTCGGAAGCAGGTGAATGTTGCCAATGACAATGCATGCTGCCGAGTCAAACACTGTAATGCATATTGTGTTGTGCATTTTCATATGTTGCTACAAGAATTAATGATGTACTGATGAATGCTAAGCTTTGTTCAGTTGCTCCAGGAAAATGCCTCCGTATTTGGCTAGAGTACATTATAGGATTACTTTTTGTTACTGAGGTAAAGTCCTGCTGGCCAAGATTTTTCTTCTGACAGCCCACTGCTGCCACTGTTGCAAGCTGCTTGGGATCTTTCTGTGAATAATGGAACATTTTCATGTTTTAATCAGATGCAATTTTGCAACGGTTTTTATGATTTAGCAAGTCCATTAAAAATGACATTTGTTCTGCTCTGACACTCGTAAGGAGCTCCACAGAGCATAAACACTGGAAATTACTTGTAGGGGAAGAAGATATTAAAATTCCCCAGACCTTGTGCGCTTGTCTGAGAAATTCTGTTACCTTGTGCGGTGCCAGCTTGGAGATGAGCCACTTGATATGTCTCTTGAGTTTTTCTCGATGCGCTGACTTGGGGCAGCTCCAGGCTGCTGCAGAGATAAAACATATATATTTACCGTAGCACACCTCTCGTATGCTTTACAGAACTATGTCTTAAGAGTGAAGAAAGAGGCAAAGTTTAGCTGGATGAGGTGCTCAACCATTCAGAGCAGGAGGGTTAGTAAATGCAATGAGTTTTACCCAAGGTATGTTATCTAAACCAGCACATGTCCTCCCCGTTATTCCCTGTACTTATTACTGAATTCATTCTAGTTAATGTAAAACTCTTCCAAGATTTGCACAATGCTTAAACCAAATTTCATTTCTATTTCTGTCAAGTCCAGAGCAGTTTCAGAATGAAGATGGAGATCGGTCTCCCTTCCCTTGTTCTCAGTCTACCCCAATTCCCCAGAGAAAATACTGGGTTCCTGAAGTTCAGCTCTTTTCTGTCACTCCAGGGGTCCTCTTGAGGAAGAATACCTGCCCCATCATATGTGAATATCAACCTGGCACTAAAAAGGACTGTCCCAGGAGGCTTGTCTCTTTGATGTGAAGCTAATGTCAGTATTTCAGCTGTAATACACAGCCTGCAGAAAGACAGCTTTCAGGAAGCCCTTTTTTCAGTCTTGCTACAGTTCTTCTCACTGGTCCTATTCAGACAGTGGTACGAAGTTCCTCTTAGTGGGGAAGATCTTTCCTACACTGTCTGAAAATGTATCCAAATTGTCTAGGGCTTTTTCTTCCTCAGCTGTCATTTTTGCACTGGTTTATTTTGTACATTTTTTTTTTTAAATGTTTGCATATAAATTATGGATTATTTCAAGCCATACCTCTCTGGGCATGGAAGGCTACTCAGGAGCTACAGCTGTCACAATGGGCTTTGCCAGAAAGGGGACAGAGTGGGTTTTAGGGAGTTAAGCTTTCAATGGTTCCTCTGAAGTCCAATCCAACCTTGCATTTGAGCCTGAGTGGACTCCCTTTTTTCCTCTGCAACCACCAAGCACATGCTGGGCCCTTGATGCTATTTCAGATTTTTTTTTTTGTAAGTTGAAACAGCAGCTGCTTTTACTGTGCTAAACTGAAAAACTCTCTAATCAAGAAATCTCCATTATGAGCAGGAGATACCTCAGGGGACACCACCTATGTAGGGCAAATTGGTTACCTTTCGGAAAACTGCTACACTGGATTTGATTACCTAGTAATTAGCCAGAGTAACCTGTTCTTATCCACCTGCAGAGTATGTCCCCACTGGTCCCAGCTTTGAATGGACATTCTGTTTCCAGTCAGTCCTGAATCAGGCACTGATTTAATGCCCCATAGTTGGCTGAGCGTGCCATTTTTTGCAGAAATGTTTTCTTCAGTCCAAACTTTCTGAAGTCCAGGATTTCATCCTATCTGTCTTCCCTTTTCCCTCGTACAGCTCAGGGATTAAGGTTTTTCATTGTAATGTGTGGGTTTTAGTGTCAAATCTCTCTGAATGTGAAAATAGCTGGAAGTCAGATTTCTGATGTTAGTTTCTAACCACAAGACTAGAGCGTTGTTCGTGGTTTCTCCTCTCGATGATTTAACTATATTTACCATTAAAAAAGCCAAACTGCTGATTGTATAAGGTTTTGATGGGCAGTAAGAGTATTACTGGAAAAGGCCAAGAGAGGTTATTTCTTGTGCAGAGCGAAGTGGTGGTCATACCCACAGATCATACTGGAGTGATGCAAGTCTGGGAATGAAGCTGGCATTAAGGGATGGGCATGATTTCTTTGGCAGTTGCATGGCCTTTGGGAATGAATCTCTTGTAGGTGCTGGGTCATCTTCAGTGGAGATCTTGATAGCATCTGTGGAAGTTGGAAGCACTGGGAAGAGGCAGATTGGTACGTAGACCACTGCCTTAGGTTACTAAGATACAGGCAAATATACATCTGGGGGGAAAACTGACTATAAAGAGCAACCTTGGGCTTTGTGGAGGGGAAAGGTGATGAAAAATGGCTCAATCTAGTGTGAGACATTGGAAAGACAGCATTTGCCTTGATTGGGGACCATGGAGAGGCTGGAGGCTCTGACTGAATGGGTGAAAAGGTCTGGAATATGATTGCATTTGAGATGCACGGCAAGCTCCAAGGTGTTGTTCAGCTCTCTTGGCACTGTGATATGCCAGGAGATTATGGGGAGGAAAAACTGCCCTAACAACAGAAGGGAGGCAGTACCTGATCTGAGGCTGGATTTAAAATCTACTCGGAAATTCCAGAGCAAGTTCTCTAGGACTCCTCCCACCCTGCCAAGGGCTTCTCCAGAACCAAGAGTAGAAGAATTACTACTCATGTTATCCCTTGCCAGCAAGGAAATACACATGATGCACTACCTACCTTGAGGGCAGTGTCACCAGAAACTCCACATTGCTATTACAACTGCTTATGTGCTGCACTTCGTAGCAGCAAACAGCAGGATGTGCCTCTGATACCTGCAGCCTTCATTTGTACTCCTAGAAGCTTTAGATAAGCATCAAGAGGTAGATCCTTGGGCTGTGCAAATTGCCTCCATTTCACCACTGAAGTCAGTGGAGCTATTCTCTGTTAAAATACTTGAGAAAAAAATCTCACTTATCTACTCCCTAGGGCTGTATTAGGTGAGCATCACGCGATCTTTAATGTCTCTCTCCTCCCTCCACCCTAGTAAGACAAGAGAGTGCTATTATCTCCAATTTTCCTGATGGGAAGCTAGAGTGCCAAGCTGGGTTCGGGCAGCTTGCGATGTGTGTGCTCTAAGTCTCATCAGACACTGTCCGCTGCTGGAGGCACAGAAATCTCTGCAAATCTCATCTGGCTGTAGACCAGGCTCTGATCTTTGAAGACATTTACGTGCCTAATTTCTACTGAGGCATTTAGAAATTTAATGCTTTTAAAGAGGTGGTTCAAAGTTGCTGCCTGAAATATTTCATTGGGTTCTGTATCGAAGCAGGGAGCTGAGCCTGGAAGTCAGGATTAGCAGGGTAAACACAACACCTCTCCTCTCTTTTCCATGACTAGAGATTTCCATGAATCAGATGATCAGCCTCTTCAGTCCCAGCTTCCAAGTCTGATAGTCGCGGTGACTTCCAGTTATTTAGAAAGGACCTTTCTTTCTCCTTTTTAGAAACTGAAAGCACAGACAGGCAGCCAGCATTCCCACTGCAAAGGCTTGCCCCCTCCTGCTCACATTTAAACCATCACCATAACTAAGCAACAGAAACAAGCAGATTGAAAAGCAAAAGCTATGTGATGCTTGATGTCTTGCAATGTGTTAACAAGCCCCAAATTTACACTGTCAGTAAGAAACCCCAAGGAAAAGTGGAAGTAATTCTAACCAGGGGAGTGTCTCCCATCCTGCTGCTCTGGCTTTCACTTCTAATTTTGGCAAACAAAGTAAACACAGAAAACACAGTGTTTGTGCAAATTGCTCTTACAGAAAATATGGACTTATTTTGAGCCTCTTTTGAATTTGCGTTTTAGGCTGTGATTGCACAACAAAGGGAAACTGTTTTATTGAGATCCAGGCTGAAAAAGAATTGCTGTTTGCCCACAAAATAAACGGTATGGTTATCTTCTCATCTCCCATCAGATTTGATTTGAATTAATCTGCCACTTGAGTGTTCGAATCCCTTGGGCTGCCTAAGAAATGATACACTAAGCTTCTGTGAACTGTCTGTGCTCTGCTCTAGAGCTGCCACTGCTCTGGAACTGCAGATGCATGTGGGGATACCGGGGGGCTGGTGGCACCCAGGGGGCCCACACAGAGTGCGACTCAGGCTGGGTTGAGAACCACATCTCCTACTTACAGCAAAATAGTCATTTGTCCTCTGTGTTAATCTCCTTTCTGAGCAGAGTTTTCCGCTCCTTTTTCTCTTCCTGTCATCACCGAAGCATTCATTGGAGGTTTACAGGTTAGGAAACTGATGCACTTCATTGCCACTGCGGGCACACGGTGCGTGTCGAGGCACTCTTCAGTTTCTGCAGTCGTGGCTGCTTTCGGTCCTAGAAGCAACTGGAAAAGGAGAGAAACCGGAGGAGGTATAGAGGGGCCATCCAGTTTGCAGTGCCACGAATGAAAGATTATTAAAAAAAAATGCCTGCCAACTGAGAGGCTTTATTATCAGGGAGCTGTCAATCAGAGGCAGGAAAGTAAGAAGGAAGAGGGAGGAAGAAGAAACAATTTAAAAAAAAGAAAAAAGGGCAGAGCACAAGTCATTTTATGAAACCCTTATTTTAAATAACGTTTGCTAATTTACCTGCTTTATGTCTCAAGCTTGAAGAGAAAACTTTGGTTGTTTTCCTTACCTTTGATTCTCAGTTCTGGAGCGCGTTAAGAGTTTTGGTTAAGGGAGGAGAGAGAGATGTGCTGGCAGGATCGGTAGAGGTACCCCAATGCCATTGCAGCCGTCGTTACACCCCACGCTCAAACACGACTGCCCCTGAGCTATCGGACCTGTGCAGTTCAGTGGCTGGAAGGGATGATAAATATTCAGGTCTTAACTTTAATACAAAAGCCTATGAACAGAGATGACATTTCCTGTGTGTTCTCTGCACGTTCAGCTCTTCCTTGTATTAATGTAAATAGAAAAAGGGCTCGGATCTGGGAGAGGGCTGACCTCACCGCCTGCCCTTCCTTTTTTTCATTGCTTATTCCAGGCTCTGAAATTGCTTGGTTTGAATGTCAGGAGTGCAATAATACCCTTTGATATTAATCATCACAGGTGCATGGGAAATAAAAAGAGGGAAGGTATCAGAGTAAAATGAAAATGCAAACTAAGTTTGCGCACGTTTTGGCTTGTCTAAGGTTATTAGGTGTAACCTCCGGTGCTGTCCTGCATGTTATCTGCATGCAAATCTTAACCTACTTTCCACTGTCTTAGAGCTTTCCTGCCTTCACTAGGAAACTGTGTGGTGGGTTTCTGCGTTTGCTGCTGCTCTTTAACTGATTTTGTTTTATTTGTTCCCCCCACCCTTTGGGGTGGGCAGAGCAGGATCAGGGTTTGGCATAGTGTTTCACAGTGTCCTGTTGGAAACTGTTAAGACCAGGAAACAAAATCTGCTTTCCAGGGGCTTTCCCCCTTTCTTGTGGCAGAACAAGGTAGCTTTTTAAATTTCGTCTGTTTCCCTCAATTTCCACTTGTCTCTCTTGAAGCAAAGAGCAGCTGCGCAACTTCTAAGGCCTTGACAGTTTACAGATGTCCTGATGTGTGTTTATTTTTATTTGCAGAGGTTTGCAGTCCCTGCAGTTTGTTTTGGGGTTCCTGACTCCCACCACCCCCAAACCAGCAGTGAATGCTATTTTTAACCCAAATTAATTATTAGATTGCTCAGCTGATGTGAGGGGAAGGAGGCAGGGGAGGGACCAGAAAGGAAGGGAGCTTCCTTGTCTCTATTTTTTCTATGTTCTTTTTAAAAATTATTTTTTAATTTTTTAATATTTTCAGGATCCCGGGACAGTCGCTGGGGCCTGGTGGCTTTGTCCTTGTCTTGAAGGCCTTATACAATTTACCTCCTGTTAACCCTTGCTCTCTCACCTTTCCCCAGCCTGCACAACGAACTTCCAGGAGGAAAACAATTAGAAGGAGGGACCCTCTTGAAGAGGGAGCTGAATAAAAGACATCCTCCAAAGGAAAAGAAGCAGACAACTATAGCGCTAAATGAAGAGGTATTTAGAACTAGTCTGTTATGGGACTGGTTTTTCCCCTGTGGCTGTAGATGGTGTCTGTTCTACAGCTGTGCTAAAGCCTAACTCAGGTGGCTCTCATAGGTTGTTGATTGCCTTTGCTTTATTCAGACTGCAGGGCACAGGATACATCCTCCAGCAACAGCTTTATCTGTGAAGCTCCAGGCACTGTGGGAATGGACAAGAGACACAAACTCCTCCACTTTTGCATTCTGAAACATCAGTGGCAACAGTGAGGTCAGTTTTTCATCTTGTTGCGTTTACTGGTGGGATATTGGGGTGAGAGTCTGGAGATTTTTCTGACAAATTCCTGAAAAAAAGCAATAACGCAGAAAGTGTTCAGGAGAGAAGGTGGACAGAGGTAATTCCTATTTCATGTTGTTATTGCAAGACTGGGAAGGAATGCAGGAAATCTTGAAACAAAATGTTGTGATTGCTTTTTCAAGGCTCTGCAAAGCTTCAGTTCTGTGTAGATCATGAGGAGGTTAGATCGGTCCTTTTATTTAATCCAATCAAATTCATTCTGGGTCTTGATTTTCTAGCACAGTATGAAAAGTGCCTGATGACTCTGATACAAGGCTGTTATTATCAAATTGCTTTTCCACGAGGCTTTCACCTGATAATTTGGATATTGTTACAGCTATTGAAACCTGATAATTCATCTATACTGAAATCTGCCCATATTTATTATTACTTGTGTTATGGGAACAGCTTAAGGCTCAGAGGGAGATCAGGTCCTTGTTAATGACTACTGTTGCAGGCGCACCATGAGGCATTCAGAAGCCTGGGGCAAGAGAAGGGAGGTGAAGGGAGTGTGTTGAGGAGGAACAACATCAGGGTCTCTTACAAGGCCACTCTGAAACTCAAGCAGAGTCTGAGAGAGGACCCTGCTCCCTGCTGCAGTCCGAAAAATGACAGCTAGTGTTTCATACTAAGCACTACACAGTAGGCGTGTTTGGTTTGGATTTTTTCTAAAGTCTCTTTATACATGAACCTGTCCTGGGCTTTCCACAACCTGGCAAAGTGATATCTGGAGGTCTTTTCCAACTGCATGTGACTCTCTGAAATGCAACAGTGGTTGCAGATCATGGAAGTTAAAAATAACATATTGGTAGACAAGAGACTCTTAGGTCTTTTTTTTTTCTCTCCCATCTTGCTGCTTCTGTCTGAATGATTCAGGAAGTTTCTTTCCCTGAAGATGGACAGGCACCGTGTGTAGAAACTGGCCAAGACTTTTGCAGAACCAATGAAGTAAAATAATGCAGAGCCCCCCAAAAAGGGGAGAGGTAAATCTCTATCCAAATCCTAATAAAGACAATAAACTCGCTTTCCCTCGGCTTCAGCACAGCAGCTGACAGGCACCGTGGGTGTCTGCAGTGGTGCGAGGAGGAGGAGAGATGGGCACTCCGGGAGCTCCTCTGGTGATACAGTTATTACATGCTCAGTTACCGATCACAGATTTCTCTGAATCCCATGGCTTATCAGTAATTTCCACTTGCTCTTATGGTCTAACAGCCAGTGTCTCTTTATTCATGCCTCCGTGTCACTTCTCTCCAGGAAGCGGTTAATCACTTACCAGTTTCTCTGGAAGATAGAGAGGGTTCTCTCTCACGGTGGCCTGTTGCGTGCTTTGCCTCCCTGCTGCGCTGCCATCCGGAAAAATATTAGGGCAAAATATGAATGCGCCAGGGAAGCTTTCTTACCCCTGTGTAACATGAATCAGCTTCTCTGTGGGGCTGGCTCAGGGCGCCTGAAAAGCAGCCCTCATCTTAAAAACGACATCAGCAGAGGAAGGATGCTGTCAGCAGAACTGGTGTTAGAGTCACATTTGTCAGTCAAGGGCACTAGGCTGGGCAGAGAGGGAGCAAGTCCTTATGCAGATATCTACAAGGCCAAATTTTGAATGAGTGTAACCTGGCAAATCACCACTAAATGAATGCAAATCACCATGGATTAATCTAAGTCTCTGGAACGAAGTTAGCCTGCACCAGCCCATGTTTTAGCCCACCTGATTCGATGCTGAACAAACTAATGGGGAGTAAGGGGGCTCCTGAAACATCAAATCCCTTAGAGGAAGATGATGTATTTTTTGACAGGGATGTTTTTAACCCTCTTGTAGAATTTTACAGTGGAGAATTTCCTGAGGTTAGAGTCTTGTCTGGAGCAATCCTGAGTGCTGATCTCAGTCTGTTCTTTAAGGGTTATGTTTCCCCCTCCATCAAGGACTAACGATGGGTAAGGTATTCAGGACAATTGGCAACCTCTGACAGCCCTTTTTTGATCTGTGAGGTGAAGTTGTTACAAGGGGAAGGGGCAATTGGGTGCCTTTTCCTCGGCTGCTTGTGCATCTCCTTGAGCAAGGCACGGACCCTGGCAGCAATGTTCAGAGAGGAGCACGGGGAGGGGATGGAGGAGGGAAGAGGTGGTTGACTCACAAGTGGAGGAGGGTGTTGTGTGTGAAGGAGATGGAGAAGAAAGCAAGCCAACCCTAATCCAGGCAGGAAAGAGTCATAGAATTGTCACAGAATCATACAATACCAGGTTGGAAGGGACCTCAAGGATCATCTGGTCCAACCTTTCTTGGCAAAAGCACAGTCTAGGCAAGATGGCCCAGCACCCTGTCCAGCTGAGTCTTAAAATGCCCAATGTTGGGGAATCCACCGCTTCCCTGGGGAGATTTTTCCAATGGCTGATTGTTGCCATTGTGAAAATGAGAAAATTGTGTAAAGGAACTGTCGTTAGGCTGGAACCTGTCCAGAGCGCCGTACGCATTTAGCTGAAACTAATGTGACAGCAAAGGGTTTCTAGACAAGAACTGGTCTGGCCAGATTTAATAAGAAAAGCAATACATAGTGTGAAGCTAATATGATTTCAGCCTATGAATGAGACACCCAACCTATGTAGGCCTGTAGGATAAATGTGTAAAACTATTATAGCTGTCTACAGTGTTGTATGTGCTTCTCATGCTCTGACAGACACAATTATTTATTGTTTGTCTGACACTAGCACCTAGAGGCTTCCACAGAGATCTGGGCCCTCGTGCAGGGACGAAGTACTGTCATGAAAAATTTATAGTCTGTCCCACCAAGGGGGCTGGCAGCGTCCGAGGAGACCGTTGGGGAACTGAGACTGGGCACAGCTCAGCTCTCACCGGCAGCCTGCGATGCTGCCAGCCACAGGGGGGGCTTGAGCTGGGCACATGGTCCCCGTCCGCGGCGCTCGGGCAGAGATGCTCCCTGGGGCTGACTTGTGGCACTGGGTGTTTTAAGGGGAGCACAGTCAGTGCTCGGGAGGGGAGGCAGAGCACGCTGCACCCTGCTCTGCAGCTCAGCTCTCGCTGCGCGCGCAGCAGGAACGTGGGGTAGCTGGTGTCACAGTAAGGGTCAGTGATGGGGACGGAGGGGCTGCGTCCTAGAGAGCAAAGTGCTGCAACCGGCTGTTCGCCTGAGACCCCAGGCTTGGCTGGGGAGTCAGCTGGGGGCACTAATTGCAGAGATCTTGAACTACCACTGAGCGTCACGGTCATGAGAAATGGCAACAGAAGACTCTTTCTGTGTGGTGTCAGTGATTTGTGCAGACCCTTGTATCTGTCTCAGAAATCAAACGCAAAGCTGCCAACCCCCCTGTCTCTGTGCATGTAGCCCTGACAGATTTCCCAAAATGAATTTTTCATTTGTACCTTCCCTCCACATTGTCCTCCACAATATTCACCCCCAAAATATCAGGCTTTTCCCTACTACATAGTAAAGCTTTAGCAGCATAACACTGGAGGGGGAGGCCTCATGTTACTGAAACTTCAACAAATTATGCGACAGAACATTAACTGGTATGCCATGAAGTATTATCATAATTAATTACAACTAAACTGCAGTTGTCAAATAAATGAACGAAGTACATTTCATGATGCATTATCCCTGCTCTTTTATTGTTTGTCCTCTTGCTTGTTAAGCTAAAAATAATCAGTCATTTGCAGTTGGGCTTCTTGTTATTAGCATGAAAGTTCCATTACAGCCATGGAGTTGTAGGGAGACTTCTGTGTGTGCATATCTAAAATGAATGTACTAACAAATACGAAATTATTAAAGAAAAAAGCTGCATTGAGGTCAGGGTGACTTTCTTTGGCCTTTATGCAATAACGGAGAACAAAAACGTGTTAAAATGTTGGCCCAACAGACTAGTGCGATTTTATGTCCACTTTTGTTGGAGGTAAAAAAAATAAAATTAAAAAAAAAATTGCTGGAAGTGTGTGGATGGCACATAAGGAAGAGCAGCAATAATAAAATAGGCCCCTCAGGTGTTATATGAGACCTTCCTCCAGATAAAGGAGACAAGATCTTTGCACACAATATATAGAGTGACCTTCCTAAGGTCTTCTGAGCATGATCTTCAGCTTCCAAATATTGGCAAAGCTTCACTGAAGAGGCTGGGATTCATCTGATTTACTCCACTTAGAGCTTATCCAGAGATTGTAGATAGCTGGGGAAAAAGTTATGCCTTGCTTTAGTCAATTTGGTGGAAATCATCAAGCAGCTAAGCCCCTTTCCATGGGTGTGATTGAGTTCATCTTGTTAAAAATGGCCTCATTAGCTTCTAAAGCAAAAATTGATTGTCTGAGCAGTAACCTGACAGAGCAGGAGGTTGTTGTGCGCAGAAATTTTCAAGCTAGATGCATGAAAACCTTGGTTTTGAGCGTGCGCGCCCATGTGAATGTACACAGAGCTGGCAGGCATGCACAAATAGTGGATGTGCTTTCACAGATAGTTGCCTCAGCATGTAATATAAGGCTATGCAGCTATATGTGCTGTTGTACACACTTGACTAGAAATATCTGGCCCGTGGCAGAACGGAGATTGTGACAAAAATGCCAGTAAGATTCACTGGAGCTTGCTGCCATTTGTCTGTGCAAGCTGAAAACCCAATCCTTAGTCTCAGGGCCTGCAAAACTTGCTCAAGAACCCAGTACTCTAGCTACTCTCATAGTAACGTACTGTATCAGGAAAAAAGGAGTAACATAGTGCCATTCTTATTTCCAGGAGAGTAAATACCCTTAGGTGAGCACAGTCTTCCTCTGACCCCAGACACTGGTACAACTTCTCAAACAGGTCCAGAAATGAGCCGGGGATCGGTGACTGATGCTTTGTTCCTCTTGAGGAAGGAGTAAGGAGACTTGGCTGCTTCTCAGTTGCTTAATGTCACTAGGTGGGCACTGTAATTTTCTGCAAGGCAGATGCTCCTGTCAGTTGTGTTGTTTCCTTGCCAAGATGCATGTTACCTCTGGGAGCCCTGAGGGGTCCATTTACCAGAGATAATTAATTAACAGCCTTTTGTAGGCGTGCTGGAGGTTCATGTAACAAGTGTGCTTTGAAACAAGATGTTGAATTTCAACAGGCGTTGGTAAACAATGTGCAGGTTAAAACTCTTGGCCACATCTTTCCCCGATATTAATCAGAGAACAGTCAAATTGTGCCACTTTACCCTATGCAAGGACCCATCTCCTTTTATCTTTCCTCTTCTTTTATTCTCTCTCTCTCTCCCCACTAGGTGTAGAAAATCTGTTTTTTCATGCATACCAAAGACTAAAATCTTTAACCACTCCCTGTCAGCATGATTGCACATTGATTGTTCATCATTTTTCATATAATAGAATTAGGTCTCATTAAAATAATCTCTTCCCCTGTGAGCCAGACTTGTTCAGTCTCCTACCGTCTCCCCAAATTGCCCCTTGTTCTAATTAACGACATCTACCATTTGCATCCATTCCCTCCTCCTTGGAAGACAAGGAGGAGGAAGATGGGAAGGATCAGTTGCCGTGAATACCGCTTGCCACTTTAAGGAGGAAACTGGCGCCAACTATTTGAATACCCTCTTGGTTTAGAAACGATGGCCCTGTTGCGTTATAATTATCCATGGCCTTCCATGCCACTCCACTCGGGGTCACGGATCATAGCTTTGGAGCGAGACAACCTATTCAGCAGAAAGGTCAATCATCTAGTAGAAGCTATTTCCTTTTCTGTTCAGCTCAAGGTAAAAGCAAGTGTGAGGTGGTCTGCATTTCAATGAACTCCATGCTGAGAGCTGTTTCAGCAACTGCTGCTGTGCTGCAGAAAACTGCCTTTTTCATTTTCAGAGTTGTTGAGGTGCATATGGGCAAAACCAGATAGAACAAAATAAGGACTTTGCAAAAACTTCCAGTGACACAAGAGAAAACTTCAGGCAAACCTTTGCTTTGGTGTTTTTAGGAGATGCTTATGTACTGCATTAGGGCAGATTCTCTTTTAATTCACTTTCATTCCTCTGAGTGACCAAAACAATGGGAGGGGGAAAAGGAAGTAATACTGCGTTTTTCTTTTTACCATAATTATCCATGAAGAAATATGCTTATTTTATGGCATGGACTTGATTCTCTCACTCTCCTACCACTTCTGTTTTGGGCTGCCTGCGCTCAGGCTCACAGCCTGAACAAGAGAATTATGGTATTGTTCAGAGAACAGCAGCAGCTGACTGGGACTGGTAGTTTTTAACCATTGACCAGCTCCACTGAGGAGTCACGACTTGTCCCAGTTGACTAAACTGGAAAAGGCCTGATGTAGGGCCAAGTCAGCTGTGGAGTAGTTTGGACAATTTTTAGCATGTAATGTGGGCTTCTGCTGTGAAAAGGGTTCAAATGTGTGTTAAAACTGACAAGACTCCAAGTTATAGGAGAGCTAGGACCTCTGCAGTCTGGCTGTGACTATACTGGAAAGTATCAGGATGCTGCAAGATTTGGGATTTGGTTTCTTTTTTTGAGATGTTACTTACCCATTAACATAGCAAACCATTGCTGGCAGTTAAAAATGAATCGGGGAGAAAGGTGCGCTTGTCCAGATCTTGTCCTTAAGTTCTGGTTTCATTTGTTTCCATAATCACAATCCTGATTGCACAGGAAATTTGTGGGAGCTCCTAATAAATAGGCTTCTCAAGAGTTTACTGGCTAACCAGAAAAAGTTGAGGGCAAGATCTTATCTGCTCTATTGTTGTCACTCTCCAGCTCATAACGGGATGCAATTTCCGTTAATTAGGGAATATGTAGCAGACTGAGGATTGAATCTTGAACCTTTGGTATCCCAACTCGGTATGTTTAATATCCAGCCATCAGATGCTTACCAGTTTCGGCACTCTTTCTTAGGCAGGTGTTTCAGGTACGCTATATCAATAAGGATACCAAGACACCAGGAATTTGTGTCTCAGTACGCTGCCAGTCTGCATCAAGTCCAGTATTATACTTGGATCTTCTTAGGCTATGCATCCCCTGATAAGCAGCAGACAGAACTACTGTGCCTGCTTTCTCATGCCTGCATGGTGCTTGCTGATTATACTAAAATCCCCATGATCTCCTCTGCCCATCTCACATCAAAGGTCCAAAAATGCAGGACACACTGCTGACTCAAAATGAGAGCCACAGGAAAACTAATGATGTGGGATCAATTTCTTTAGCGGTAGTGACGTTTCTGTATCGCCTCACAGCTGGGTGACTCTGCCTTTTTGATATAAATAATCTGCCACAATAAAAATGAAAGGAAGCCAGATTTGCTGGGGAAAGACTTAGGATGCAAACTACGTTGAAGTTTAATGGACAGGAACAATCAGGGAAATGTAAGAAGGAGCTTTGTGTTTGATGAATGGGATGGAGAAGCCAGGACTCCTGGGTTCTTTTCCCAGCTCTGGCAGGCAGTGAGCTGCTGAGACAGTGCAAGAGCCTAAAAACTTTGATCTCTTGCTTCTTCCCAAGCTTTCTGCATGACTTTAAAGAACTAATTTAACTATGGTCTCTCTCTAAAGTAGAAACAATTGCAGAACTTGAGTGTTGTGATTTATCAAAGCTGATAAAGTGCCTTTCAAATGAAGCACTAAAGTTAGAACATCGTATCTAGACCTCTTCCAGATGCTCTGTCTCAACTGCTTTTCGAGTCCAGGTGGCATGTTGGCTAAAAAAAATAGTTTGAAGAGCCTATGGACATAAAAAGCCAAGACTGTCAAAGATCAAGAAACACCAGTGGACAGGGCATGTTGTCAATGCGGAGGTTAACCTTGGGGAGGAGAGCTGTGTCTTGAGAGAAGTAAATCCTTACTTTTAAGGCTTTTCCCTAAAGCTGGTCATTGAGCTGTCAACACAGGAGCACTGATGAAGCAGGTTTTTGGTACTGCAAGAGCTAGGAGCCCCAAGCTTGATGTTACTCAGGACGACTGCTTTGTTCTCGGCATCTCTGTAAACTCACCAAGCCCAGATGTACCACTGCTGAGAACCTGGACTCCCTTTGGCTTTGGACTTTTCCCCGATAGCCTGAAAGGTCCACAGCAGTTATGCCTTCCTCTGCTAATGTCTGCTAATATTAGCTCGGAAAATATGGGACTGGAAGTGGTTCAGGATGGGTTTGTTATTCTCTGTGTGACTTCTTTCCCCACTTCCCTTGCCATGCTGCCATAAGGCTTGATGAAAGGCTAGAAAATGCAGCTGGGCTCTGCCTGCCACAGGATTCATTAATTTTCATAAAGGAGTCAAATTTTCATCGTTACATTTTCATCTACAAACCATCAATATTTCAAGGCAATGGCGAAGCCCAGAGTGGGGGAGGAGAGCTCCCTCAGTCTCAAGGCTCTTTTTATAGTTAAAAGTTCACCGCAGAAAATTTGATGCTTAATAAATTGGAGCCTTCTCTGCTTTAAATCATTTTTACAGCAATTGCAGAAGAAAATATAATTATTACAAACTGGTCATTTGTTACTGAGAAATCTCATTAAATTGACTTCATGCTGGAAGGTTCGGTGGGGGATGGGAGGGTAGAAGAGGCAAAGACCTGACAGAGGGGTGGGAGAGAAGTCTCTTAATTATAGATTGATTATTTCTTGTGATTGAATGTAGAACATAATCAACTCATCCTTTCTAGTGGGGCAGATGGGAGCTACAGGGACCTTTTTGTCTTCCTTGACCTGCTAGCATGGCATGCTAATGGCCTGGGGATGCAGGGAATAGCCGGTACCACTGGAGAACTTGTAGAAGCACATTTAGATGAAGTCATGGATCAGGGCTGCTTTTCTCCCCTGGGGAGTTGGTCTGGGCCAGCAATTTAGTGCAATGTTGTCTCATCATCATGTCTTGATTTTGTGCAGAACTAATCCCACAGTTCTTGTACACAGCAACCCGGGTACTCCGCAGCTGATCAGGGGAGATGCCTGGATATCCAAGGTAGCTTTGAGTGCGCTGGCTCGAATCCTGCCTGCAGTGTCCAGCCTTGCCTAAGGGGTCGGGAAAGCAATGCTCCCCTGCACTGAGCTCCTTGCTAACATGGAACTTCTTCCGTCTCACCCCCTCTGTAATCTCAGCCGTGCTCACAGCAATATGTGTGTGCCTGTGCAGATTAAACAAATACACGAGATGACAATGCTCTGAAATGGGGGTTTGATTTAAGGTGGAGCCTCTCAACAGGAAAGCAACTACCACATAAATTAGGGCTTCACTATCGCTTCTGAGACAGGTATCTGCAACCACAATGTGCAAAAATCACAGAGGGAAATGATTGCTGTTAAAGGGGATGTGTTTTTTTTTTTTTAAAGAACATTCTTTCAAAGGAGAAGAATATTGTGTGTTTTGACATCAAAATGGAACAATTGTTTTTGTGAAATGATTTTTCTCTAGTTTTAGACCTTTTTAGTGATTTCTCATCTTGGATTTTTAAAGAAAAAAATTGCTGAAATATGACAAATTGATAGACTTTGATGATCTAATCATGTGTGGAGTGTTTCTGAGAGAGAACAAAAAGAGCAAGAATCTGTGCTAGGATTTTAAGGAAATGATTCCTGGACATGTACATTGTCTTCTACCAGTGTTAAGAACAATACCTAGTACTTATCCAGTGTATTTTCCTCCACGAAGATCATGAAACTTTTTTTGCAATCCTGTGTGAAGAAGATTATTCAAATATTGGAATATTTATGTAATGGTAAACCCAAATATTAGGAGAATAAACTTTTTTGTCCATTTACCAATACATGCCTTAGTATCTTGGGCAACAAAGCCCCAATAAAAAATTAATAGCAGCTGAAGCACTTAGCCAGCCCCAAGGGAGCCATTATCTTTCATAGGTTAACAATACATTTTGCTTAACTATGAACAGCAAGAAAAAATAATTTTAGAAAAAAAGGTCAAAAGTAATTGTAGTGACAAAAATAAATAAAAGTTTGGCAGTTCTGAATTTTTTACAGATACTTCTCTTGACTGAAACTGTTCCCTTAACTCACCCTGATTTTGCAAATATCTCTTGCTGTGTTTTAAAACTGTTCTCCTTCTGTTTCTGGCTACATCTCACAAGAAAACTGAAATGTCATCCAGCTTTAGGATTTAAAATTTTGCCCTGTTTTACATCCGATGTAACCAAAATAGAGAAGAAGCAGCCCAGAATCACAGAAAAAGCATGTGAAATCAGGGGAAAAAACCCCAAACCAACAAACCAAAATAAGCCCCAGAAACCCCCGATCAACCAAAACCAGAACTCCTGGATTCTGGTCAAAAGAAAGAGTGTATTTCAGGGGTTTGCATTAGCGTTGGGACACACGCAGTGTTGCTGGAAGTTGTCTGAGAAATGCTTCTGCCTGTTTGAAATGTTCTCGACAGTTCGTCATGAGATGGTGATGAGCCGTGAGGTTCGGATGGGCTGGTATTTTGTGGTGGTGGGCTATGTTGTGCTGTTAAAAGCAGAGATGTGGGATTTATCACTCTTATTCAGAAAGTGAAATAGGCCTTTCGGGAATATGAAAATACACCTTTTTCTGAGTCTTTGCGCACTTGAGTGTATCAGCTTATCTAATCCTGTTGCAGGGCTTTTCTAGGAATGGTGGCTTTTTGACTTGTGGTGTTGAGATGGGGAGATCCTGCTGCTGACAGAAGGAATGGGTCACTTGTTTCCTTATGTATCCATCAGAGAACCAGCGATGGGATAGTGGTAAACTTGATGCTCATAACTGCACTGATGTAGCTATGTCCTTTCAGCAACACTACTCTGCACAGCTCCATTCTTGGAGGCAGGGGAAGGCTGCTTCCCAAAGCAGTTAGGGCTGCAGTGAGCCAGGTCTTTCTCTGCGCTGCCAAATCCTGCAAATCTCCTCTCGCCAAAATTAACAGCTTCTACTCTTGGCCCGGCCTCGTGCCAAGTGGATAGCTTGCAGGATCCTGCCTGATTTCATGCAGGACTCAGCACAGGGCAATCTGTTGAATGAGAGGGGGGGTCTGAATTACTTCCAAGCAACAGAATGTGGGCTAGGTAAGCCGCTCCTAAACGTTAAAACTATTCTGGGGATTAGTTCAGGCCATGAAACCCAGATAGACACTCAGAGGGAATCTTGGAGCCTCTTCATACCAGTAAAGAAAGGGGAAGGCTGCAGTCCTGATTTCTCTGAATGACCAAAAGAAAAAAAAAAAAAGCTTTAACTTGTAATTATGAAATTAGTTAAGCCAAGAAAGAAGAAAAATCTTTCTTGGAAAACAAAGTCTGGAGAGCACCAGCCTTCCCGATAGTCACACACAACTGGACATAAAAGGTCATTGGATGGCAGAGTTCGTGCAGACAAATAGTGCAGTGTACCAAAAATGAAATAAAAAGGGTCCTGCCTGACCCTGGCAAAATTGGCATGCAGTCTGTGTTTCATGTACCAGCGCTGATGCTACAGCCATCATAGCAGGGGAACGTGTGTCAAAGCAGTCATGTTTGTGCGCTCTGATCCGCATACTGCTCTGTCTGTTGTCTGATGTTCAAGTTTCATCTCAGCTGTGACAATCCTATCTGATCATTAATAATACAATAATGAAATAGTGACTGGAGAGACACTTGGATAATCATCTGAGCAAAGGCTCATTAGTGCTGCAGAACAATCACTGCCGTGTAATAACAGATCCCAGGAAATTTCAATTAAAGCTGGAACTCTGTTGCAATTTCATTTTATTTCCAGCCAGACAGCGGATGGTGTAATTGCAATCAGCCAACGCAATGCAAGCTCCTCTAACTCAAACCTTCCCATGGGGCAGGAGGTGGGCTGCCTGTCTGGATTCTGTTTTTTTCCTGCATTTCCTTTCACTTCTATCTTTACAGGGCAAACAGAAGGGATGTTGTTCCCTGCAGCGTCCATACCATCTTCTACTGCCATGCCGATCTGACTAAATTGGGATGTTGCATTTAAGGAAAGCTCTTCCAAATACTCTGATGCTCTATAGAGGCACTAAATGTGGAAGACCGGACAGATACCTGTCCTTGTACAGGGCTAGAGTCAGGGAGCACAGACAGCGGGAAGATTTTTAGAGAGAGACAGGTTTGCTGCATGCTGAAGTCCCGCATTTGGTCCAAAATGTATTTCAGCCTTTTGCGCTTAGGGACGGAATAGGTTTTGCACTCTGTCCTTGATTCTTTCCACCATGATCGACCACAGAGTGCAGAAAGCAGCGGTTGACTGTGCTTGCTCCATCAGAAGCTGCTCTTTCATTTGTCCTTATATTGTTCTGACAGCACTTGTGTTCTGTAAGGTGGGATGTCAGCCTGCCTGGCTGCCCTGCGGTCCACCTAGATTTTTGTACTCTGTCCTTGAGCAGGATAGCTGTGTGTCCTCACTGATATAAAGCAGAGGTCCCAAAACCTTTTGTCCGTTCAGACCTGTGGTATTTTGCATGGATATTAGCTGGAAAAGCTCCAACAGGAGTAATTGCATCTTGCCATCTAATTAAAATCTTGTCTGTGCTTTCAAATAGATGTTGTATTCCGCTTCGTTTCCTGGCCTAACCCCTTTTATCTTGTCCTTGGGTACTGTTTTAACAGCCACCGTGCTCCACCCTGGCAAATGGATAGGTGATGTGAGCTAGCTGTGTATATATGTTTATATACTGCACGAAGAGTGGATTTAGTGGTAATGAATGCGGTTATTGTCCATAGGGAGCAGCTAGATAAAGTTCATGAGGGCTGGATGCAAAGAGCTGTGGTGACTGCTATGAAAGCACAGGTTTCTCTCCTGCTGTGACAGCCCATGACTCCCAGCAGCTCTCTCCCCCTCCAGGAGTGGCCGGTACTGTCACCTCTAGGGCAGTCCCTCTGCCTTCAGCTCAGGGCTCCGTGCCACAGGGGTACTATTTTTAAAGGTCCCTTGTCTTCACGGAGCACGCTGCCAGCACTGCGTACTGGCTGCCACCATGTCACTCAGTGCTCTGGAAGAAAAGGAGCGTGAGAAACATTGCCTGTCTGACCCAGAGGCTGAGACCACAGTTCACAGTTGAATCGGTAGCTGGAGGAGATTCACAGCAAACTTGGGGAGGAGGGGAAATCTCGGAAGTCACAGATATCTAGTTTTGCTTGCAGAGCACAAAATGTGCTCCTTTGCTAGAGGTCTACTTAGCAGTCACCTGTGGAGGCGGCAGCTACCGTGAATGTCTGGAGTAAAAAGTGGCTTTTGTTTTAATGGTTTATGCAAAACTTTTTTTTTTTTAAACTTGCATTTTCTTGTAAGCAGAAAGATCTCTTAGTGGCACAGAACAACAGGTCAATGTGCATGTAGCAGACAGCAATATTTAACTTTGCTCTTCTGTACTTTGGCTTTTATCTGGAGATGCATAAAATTAAGTCTCTTGGCATCATTGCTCCCTGCTCTCCATAATCCATAAAATAATTTTTTACCACTTCTGTTCTTTCCTTTAGTATTTGCTAGCATCCCTTTTTGAGGTGAGTAAGGGGCTAGATGGACCCACAGCCTGACACAATCATTTTCTTGTTGTTATGGAACTGGTGGATGGGTCAGAAAAAGCCCACTGAGGAAGGGCATTTGCTCAGGGTTCCCCTGCACATCCATGTTTGAGATGGAGCTGAATCCCACATCTCCTGGACCTCAGAAGGCTGAGAGGCAGCTACAGGAAGCCCTCAAAAACGGTGTTTGTAGGGACTTGAGGACTGTAATAGAGGAATGTTTCCCTAAAGGCGAGCCAGCGCATTCACTGAATTCTTGCTTTGTGCTCAAGAGGAAAATATATTTTTTTTGTCTTTCCCCAACCTCAATCCTTGCCGAAGTCCCTTGGGGAAAATTCCTTCCCAACCACAACTATCTCTATCAGCTGCACCCTCATAACCTGGAGGGAAATTCTGTTCCAACCTCAGTTTTCAGTATGATTCATTTCTGAGGTGCTGGCCTCTTCCCAGCTATTTCCACTCACATCTCTTACAAGCTCTAGCTTTGCACCTTAATCCTCACAAACGTTGGTCTCGACTGGTCGCAGACCTTTCAGCGGATGCAGACCCCACCGATGCCTTGTTTCCATCAGCTCTGCCAAGGTGTTGAGCAACTCTGGCTCGCTCCCACCTGTTACTGTCCGAAAAGATGCAGGGGTGTGAGGCAACAAGAGGAGACAGGAATGTGTGATAATTGAGAAGGAAACATACTGCAGGGAAGGGAGGGAACAGCCTGTGTTGGATGGAAGAAAGAGCCTTCCAGAAAGTGTGCTGACAGTAAGAAAAGAAGTTTCTGGCATGGCAGATTCATTGAGGCAGAGAGCGGGTGCCAGGGACATGGTGGGGAGTGAGGCTGCAGTGGCTGAGGAGACCCGGACTCTGTCCCCGATCACCTTGGCATAGCTGGTGATGCAGGACTGCTTTCCCCACTCTTTATGCTCTGTCTCTTCGCTTCCCATGCCAGGTGAAGCTGTGTACATCCAACCTGGCTGCTGAATCCTATCTCCCACTGACAGGTTTCTTCTCTTATGTTTTGGCAGTGCTCATACTGCCTGTCATGTCAATAAAGTATTTTCCCAATTTGAATTTATGTGAGCGTTTGTGCAGGTTTATCCGTGTGTAAGAGTATCTGCCTGTGAGATCTATTTATTTCGAGAGGGATGTGTAAGCATTTACCAACAGCCAGGAGTTATGAAGAAGTTGGTACACCCATGCACCCATGCTAATCTTGTTCTGTTGATCCTCCTATAGATTTGTACAGGAATTTGTCATGTTCACTGCTAGACTGGCACTGCAGGTGTACCTTGGCTCAATCTAAATGCCTGTCCCAGACTAGTCTGGCGTCACCCTGTTGTGGCACAGGCCGGCTGTCTGCTCCCTGCAGTCTCCTGAAGGCTTTGCAGTGTTGTGGTCGGGCTGTGGCTTCATCCCTGTCAATGTCAGGTTTTTGTCATGCTTTTTGATATTTGTCTTGCACTCAGTTGTTTCTCTAATTAGCTATACGTTTCCCTTCTTTGTATTTAATCTTTCTGTGGTCTGCTGATGAATAAGCTTAATGGAGAAAATGTGCTTTTTTGGTTTTGAGATTTTTTTCCTTCCTTTCTTTGAATTTTTTTTTGGGGTTGGGGGTGGGGGAGAGAATTAAAGGAGATAAGACAATTTTATCATTTTACCTGTCTTGCCACTTCCTCCCTGAGATCCTGAGAATAAGGATGAGAAGGCATTTCTTGACCTGTCCCTCTATCTGCCTATATTTCTGTCTGCAGGTGACTGGTCCTTGGTCTCAGCCTCGCTGCAGGCTAATGGCGCATCCAGAATGGGATGCCAGAACCCCAGAATGGGGCTCTGCTTTGCTCAGAACCCAGCAATGAACTTGAAAGCATGTATCTGGCTTGGAAATAGGTCAAATCCAGATTTGCTTCTAGAATACGTGAGCGCATTGAGTTAGCGGAATTTACACCAGGGATAGATCTGTCTCAGCCATATGTCCCAGAGCTAACTTGCTTCCCTCCCACCTTTTGAGACTGCTAATGAAGCGATATCCCCTGCAGAGAAAGCAGTATGTTAAAATAGGATTGTCGAATCCCAAGAGAATGGGCGTTAGCAGCAGAACAGAAGGAGAGAGAAAGATAATGGAAATCGATGTGCGTCAGGACTTGATCTGTGCTATTAAAATTGATAGGAGTTTTTCAGGATCATGAAATTTGAAGTCCAGAACACATTCAATCAAGTTTTCAAAGTGGCCAAGTTAAAGAGTTTTTATTGTGCTGCATTTTGTAGTTTCTAAACTTTCTCTGACGTATCCTATTTTGTTTTGATTAACCACTGCAGAAGCTGGGATAGCTCAGGAATCTCTCTCCCCTTGGTTACCAGAGCATCCCAGCTGCCTGAATGCCATGAGCCTGCTGGGGAGAGGAGGGGGGGCAGATGTGTCTTTAGCCCTGACTGCCGGCTGGGGAGTAGAGTGAGGGGTAATGAAGGATAAGGACGTTGACTGCTGCTCAAACACAGGCACCATGCTTGTTAGCTCCTAGATCATCCTGTCCTAATTATTATAATTAGTGATTTGATGAGGATCTGTTGACATAATGTTCCTCAAGGGAGAGCAGTGAGGGGGTTTGCCCAAGCCATGGAGCAACTAAGTGGTCTGCTACAAACACAGTGTTTTCTACATCGCATAGGGCAGGGCAAAGGCATGGCTGATACTCGATAGCCTGATAATCCTGGACATGAGTATCTGATTACAGCTGGAAAAAATGCAGCATCTCGCCAGCTTGCGATCCAAATCTGCATCAAAATCTTAATGATCATAAAGGTGATGGACATACTTGTATCCTTTCCCAGAGTTATCGCCACTGAAATCATTGCTGGTGTGCCATGCAGTTTCTGAGATTTTAGAGTTTAACGGGAGCTTTATTATGGTTACAATGAACATTGTAACTCTCTGCTCCTGATGTAATTCAATCAAAAAGGAACCAACAGGGAGGTGGGGAAAAAAGACATAAATCCTTAAATTCCATATAAAAATAGATAAAAGCAACTGGCTTAAAGGATTTTATTGAGCCTTATTTAAGAACTTATTTTTTAAAGGAGAAGAAAAGGAATTTAGCACACACAAACTCTTTTACCTTTCTTGTCAAAGGGTCATAAATTTTAAGTTCGGGTCCAGCTTAGAGCCAGATTCAAAAGGTCACCATCAGGAGGGAAATAATCTGAATAGGAGAGGTGGGAAGGAAGGCCAGCTGTACAGTGTCCCCAGCATCCTCTAATCACATTTCCCTCTGCTTGCCAGATATCAAACAGAAAGGAACATTTGAAATAATACATCCATTAAGATACCTTCAGTGCCTGTCAGATTTGCTCTAAGAGGATTGTGCTTATTACACAGTGGTAAGGTTTTTATATTCATAAAATTCCTTCTGAACAAGCAAAATAGGGAGGTAGGTAGGAAGAAAACATGCCTCTTTCATGCCCTGGAATGGGGCTGGGTGAGCAATTAAAATTCTGCCCTGTGCTAGCCTTCAGCAAAGGGCACAGGCATGAACAGGTTGGTCTCTATGTCTTTTAAGTGCTGTTTCTGCCTAGTTTGGGCATATCCATGGGGAGAGAGGCAAAACTCTCAAACTGTAAGAAAAGAACATGAGGGTGTCAGGGGTGTGTGAGGCTGCAGTATTTGGGGTGCTGTGGGCTAGCCGCGCTCCTCGGGGTTGGCAGACATCCAAGGCAGCGGACTGAGGAATGATCTGGGGAATTGCTTCTTTGATTTTTTTTCTGTTTGTTTGGGTTTTTTTGAGCTCTGATATCTCCTTGCTGAGGCTATGGGGTCTGGACAGGAGCTCTGCCCAGTTCCAGCCATCAGCCTGCTGATGGACAAGCAGGACTGTAGTCCTGTTCCTCGGTAATGGACCAGTGAGAGCAGTAGCCATGGAGAGACAAGAGCTGCTTTCTGGGAGGACAGTGATGGCATACAACAGTGGTGCTCTGGGAGGAGCATCTTATGGCTATAGCCTGTCTCTTTCCTACCTCTCAGCTTGCTCCGGTGCCATCTTCCGATGCTTGCCTCACTGATCCTTTCTTCATCCCTGCATCTTCAGCAACTACCTTGATTCTTGTGTGCGGTTTCAGATGCTCAGTCTTTATCTTGACTTCAGAAGTTGGGCTCTAACTTCAAGGCACCTGCACCCCTGTCCTGTACAACTGCATCCCTCTGATGATAGATGAGAAGAGTTGTCCCTATCACAGGTTAGGCAGATGTTCTCCCTGACATTCTGAGATCCTTCAAAGATAGATTCTAAAAGTGCTCTGTGTTTTTGTTGTTACAAGCATGCGCTAAAAGAATGAAAAGCTCAGAGGATGAAAAGCATTATAAAAAGGGGCTAAGCATTTCTACTATAGATCAGTGAAGATGCCTTTTCTATATGAATAATTCTGTTTCCCTGGGAGTCCCTGCCTCAGGGTTGCACCTCTGCCACTTTGGACAGAAACCACCTCTCCCTTCCTCTTGCTTTTATTATTTCAATCTGAGTCTGTCAACAGACGAGTGTTAACAGCCTACGCGGGCAGGAGTTTTATTTAACATAATGCCTTTTCCTCATCATCACCATTTTTCATTTAATCTTTCAAAGTCATAATTATCTAATATTAATGTTCTCATCATTATAACGTTCACAAGAAGACAGCGGGTTTTTGTCCGCAGAGACAAGGATCTCTGAAATTAATATAATACTTGTTCAGGATTGATTTCAGCCTTATAGTTGCCCCCAGCCAGAGGGACCCATCTGTTTAAAAATATCAGATACTAATTACCCAAAGAGCTATTATTCAGCTGTAGGATTGAGTGAAGTTGTCTTTCATACGTCATACACACCTACATATCATTTCAGGCTTCATTGTTTTTATGTGTCTTAAAAACATTAAAAGATATTTTATATCCATTCAAGAAGGGAGAGACTGACTGTCTCTGGGAACTGAGATACGCAGAAATGGCATCCGTTTTTCTTGCAATGAGATGCTTGGGACAATGGGCACCAATGGTGTTCCCACCTTCCTTTACAGCTCTAAGATAAGGTGGTGGCCAGATTTGGAAATGGGTGACAATATATTAGAGAAAAAAAAGTTATGGCTGTGAAGCTTTGGATATGCAGGATGAAGTTGCCTTCTTGGTGTAGATAGTCCATCGCTACAGAGCCTTAGTTTTGCATCTTTAACTGCCCTGTACTCCAAGAGAGAAAGCTGGGTGCTAGATCGGATATGATGAGCTGACATAGGGAAATAAACTGGTATAGAGAGGGGGAAGCAGAATGTGAGGTTTCTTTACCCTTTACTTACCCTGATATAAGTTGAAAATCCTTCCTAGAAAAAAAAAAAACCAAAAAACAAACCACCACAGAAAAAGTTGACTCCTAGCTAAATTCAACTCCAAACAGACATTTCGTATCTCCCTAAATTGCTTGCGTTTCTCCATATGGTGTTCAGCCCACACACTTTCTATGCTAACGGCGTGTGACGCATTGCTGGGAAATGTGAAACATGACAGCGGCAGGTATACGGTACAGGTCCATAAAGACCTGGTTTCACTGGTTTGCAGCAGAATGTAATGCTGCCATTGCTGGGGAAGAGCTAGCTTGGTACAGAGAACGTGTTTGATAGGAATATAGACCCACATTAATGGAGATACGACAAACCCTCTCTTTTTTGGGTTTGATTCATTGGAAGCCAAACACTTTCTATAAAATTTCATTGGATAGTCTATAAAAGTATAGGTAATAAATGTCACCTCTTACATGAAATAGTGAATTATTTACTGGAAACTATGACTTGAAAGCTTGGGTCTATTTAAAACCTCATGACATAGTTTAGCTCATCCATCCTAAGCATTTCAGGGTTTGCATTTGAAAAGAGCAGCATTAGAAAAGAGGCAGACTTGTGCCAAAAGGTTAGAATAGGGCCTGTGTACAGCTCTACTGACGTGAGCTAAAGCAGTACAGGAACCTTGGCCATCCATGACTTGTGATTTCTGGGCTAGAATTTGCACAAAAGTGAATTTTAACCTCTGCGTCTAGAAATGGGTGGGAGGGGGTAGTGCTTTGGAGTGGGGTTTTTTTTGTTGCTTTTCTGCTACTTCCATAAGAAATTACTTTTGGTTTTTTTAATAGCTTTGTTGAAATTGTTCCACAAGCGAGTATGCACATTTGTGAGATTAGGAGTGCTCACAGCCATTTTTAGAACATGTAAAAACATGGGTTTAAAGAAATTTTTTTGCTGTCAAAAATAATTTCTGTTGTGAAAGTTTTCCTGTATGTTACCAGTGTTTGACTCCCCCCAAATGTAAGAAACCTCTTTTTCTCATTTTTCTTCTCTGCTCTTTTCTCTGCGTTGATGAAAAAGTGTTTTACTCCAGGAAAAGATCTTTGATGAAAAAATATCGACTTCCATGCTCCTTCTTGCACATAATCTCTCTTTTCTCTCACCCTCAAGGTCGTGCAATAGCTTGCATTCACCAAAGTCAGTGGAGTTATGTGGGATTAAAGCAAAGGGAGTGAAGGCAGAAGTTTTGGGCGGAGAGGTGTGTCTGAGGATGCTCAGTTGCTCTGTTTTAGGACTGAGTAGTACAAGTGCTCAGAAACATGCATCACTGGTTGTCCCAGGCACTTCAGTTCATCATGCTGCCTTGGCTCATTTGCCAGCACAGGCAGACTTGTGATTTTTGTAGGCTGCTGGAAGGCTCTGCACTCAGAATTTATTTGCTCTTGACAACCTTTGCTGTATTCCCTTCCAAATGCTGCTGTCAGGATTCCATGCTGATCATGTGAGGAAGCCAAATATCCATCTTCTTGCCATTCCCGCACAGCAGGGTCAATAATTAAAGTCCTTTATTCTTATCCCTGACATAGCCCAATAGTGGAGGTAATTGGAGGCTCCCACAGGCCACATGGAAGTCTGAAATGGCTGCTGGTTCCATTAATTTTCTTCATGTGTCATCAAGACAGGTGCAGAATGAGCCTAATTAAGCTCAGAGGTTCAGAAAAAGGAAGGGAACTTGTTTTTTTTTCTGCCAAAAGGAATTCACTACCAGTAGCACCTGATAGGTTTAGAGGGGAGAGAGGTGAGAAATGCTGGACGACTGAAATTGCTTCCTAAGGACAGGAGAGAAAGAAGTTGAAATCAGCAATGCCAAAGTCCCTCACGCCTGAAATTCCCACCAGGGTGACAGGGCTGCTCTTAAGTTTCCAGCCAGTTTTACTGCAGATAGGGTGGGAAAGCAGCAGGCAGCCCCTGCGGCCCCCATGGGCTGAAATGGGCCGTTGGAGGGGTCACAGCTGCTGTTTTCTCTGGTGTTGGGCCGGGTTGCAGGTTCTGTTCCCTGCTGTCTGACACGGGGATGGGGATAGGGATGTTCATGCCCAGCTACTTTAAAACCCAAAGTAAAAGGATGGGACTTTGCATTCTGTTGTGCACAGCTCATCACATCCCAGGTCTTCAAAGCATTCTGCAGACCTGACTAGTTTTAGAGATGCCCTTTCCTTTCCCCCCATTACAGGAAGGAAGGGAAAGATCACTGGCTATCCCAAAGTTTCGTCAAAAAGGCCCCTTTCCTGGTCTGATTTTTGTGGCATTGCATGAGAGGGCTTAGGAGAAAAGGAGAGCAAAACTGAGAGGAAAATCCAGGAGTGTCTAGACTTTCTCTGTTCTTGGGATCTATGTATCTCTAAACCAGGAATAGAAATGCCCCATCCTGATATTTAGGGACATTTTTATACTTTAGTACATTATCTGAAGTGTAATGCAACCACAGAAGATGATGATCTTTCATCTGAAATTATCTTTCTAAGGGCATTTTTCTGTCTTCCTTTTATTCCTCCCAACCTCCTGTCTGCAGTTCTTACCTGTTTTCCAGACTCCTCGTGAAAATATGAAGTGTCTTGCTCAGACTCCACCCTGAAAGTAGCCAGGTTGTGCAGGTTGTTTGTTGCACACTCCTCCCTCCCTCCCCTTTGCAAAGCTTCATCGCTTTGGTGGATAGAAACCTTCTCATTCTCAACCTACACATATTCATGGAAACGTTATGTCTACTTATTTTCACTTACATTTAGCCATGCCTGTTTTGCACTTCCTTGTTTGCTCTTTTTAGGCTGAATGCAATGCTTTTTCTCTTGGGTTGAATGGGCGTGTACTGAGTCTGTGTGCAATGAAGTGGGCAGGGTTTGGAGCAGGGGAAAGGGAATGGGGAAAAATGACGTTCTCAGTTGAGAAATCTTATTGTGGCGGCAAGTCCTCTGCTGTCCTATTGCTACCTACTCCATGGACCAGGCAGCAACAATACAGTTTTGTAGGTAAATTCGTAGAGTTGATATAATGCCAGGGTCCAAGGGGAAGCAAGAATGAGGCTTTCTCATAACACTGTGTAGAAACCCAGGCAGACTAAGGCTGAGCCAGACCTTGCCTTACCTCTTCCTTTCTCCTCATACTTCTCCTGGCATGGAAGAAATAGGATTAAGGCCAAGTTAGGGCAAGCTAGAAATGAGAGATTTGAGGCTCCTGTAAAAGCTGGCCAGCTTCATCTTAAAAGGGCAATAACTGGATGAAGCTGTTCCAGGGAATAACTCCACTGTCTTAACCAGGAATTCCCTTCAGGGCGGGGTCTCACTTTAAAGCCCTATCTGTTTGCATTCACTTCCAAGCTTAAGGATGCAGACGGCCAGTTGTGAGTACATTATTAACTGTCGGGTTTTAGGAAGGACAAAGCAGGCTCAGCTTGTTTGTCCTGGAGGAGACGCCCTGTCCCTACGCCATTACAGAGACGGCAAAGACACCAACCTTGCAGCACAGGCAGAGGTGCTCCTAGGGTGTTTGTTGCTCCCCCCACGGCAGTGATGAGAACAGGGTTCCTAGGTTGTTGACGTCTCCTGTCCTGTAATAGACTCTTCTTTGTCACAGTAACAGAAAGCAGTCCTTGTGTGACCTGTATGAGCCAAACCTTTCAAAAAGATATGTTGCAGTGCAAAGAGGTGGTGCTTTTTGATTGGTCAAGGAGGAGTAACATCATTAGAGAAGGAGAATTTGTTGCAGGTCCATGAGCTGTTCAGCAACATGGATGTGCTGGAAGAGCTCTCCCAGATCCCCATTCCTGTGGGAGCAGCTGCTCCCATCTCTCTGTTAGTTCAGAACTCGTGTTTGTTGTGGTAACAGCCCTGGAAGAACAGCAGCAGCATCTCTCTACACAGCCTGGCCACCACAGGAGAGAACTGTAGGATGCTTTCATGAGAGTCCCTAATTAACGAGCCCATACAGAGAAGTAGCAAGTTAAAGTGCCCTCCCTAGCATTTTGTCTGAGTCCTTCAAGTCCCATGAAACTCTTGAAATCCAGTCATAGGATGTGAATTCTTCTCTGTCTCTTTTGTGGGGGAGTTTTTTAAGGACACAGTTGATACAAAATCCTTAGTTGGCATTGAGATCCTTATAGTCCCTGTGCTGTCATCAAAGCAGAATATTATTCTAATCTTGAGAATCCACCAGAATATAATTTCAAAATCTGGTCTTGTACAAGAGAAGTCCCTAAAGCTGCAGCAGCCCTTCCCCGTTGGAGCATGCAGCCGTGCATCCGCAGTTCCTTGTCATCCAAACTGCTCTTTTGTTAGAGCAATTGCAGCTTTTATTTGTCTCACGCTGAAGTTTATTTGCCGTGGAGATCAGACCATGGAATGGAGGGGACCATACCTCACTGCCATCCCACCGAGGTGGGTGGTATGTGCTTGGAGTGCACGGTACAGTCAGGAGACAGAAAACACCCCTAGGATCCCTCGTCTAGAAATGTAGTCACATCCTACAGTCACAGTCTGGGAGTCTGGACACCTGGGGAAGGCAGGATGGTCTGTCCATCCTGTTTTTATAGTCTTCTCCAGACGTCTGCTAGTGACCGCCACTGGAGACTGGGAGTGGGATAGATGGCTATTTGCCTTTTTCCAAGCTCTTGATGTTATTTGTTGATGATGTTAGCACAACAAGTCAGCTGTAACCTCGGCCAGATAAAAACCTTGCTCAAGCAGCTGTCTGGGTAAAAGCAACAACTGAGGTGTTGCTAAATGCTTATATTTCCTTCCCCTCAGTTGTTTGAAGATTCTTGTCGACTGCAAGAATGAGGAAGGGGAAAAAGTTTAATTTGCACTAAAATAACGTTCAGTATCTGGGTCTCAGTATATCTTACCAGCACAGATGTTCCTCTGCTGTTCTCTCTCTGCTGAATGAATCTGAGAATTAAATTGGGAATTGGGTGATTCACAGCATTTAGAGCCTATTTTGTGAGGAAATGAGCAGGGCTTTTCCAGGGCTGCGTGGGTTGAATTCACACCTTTGTCTTCGCTGCTGTTTCCTTAGGTGATGCAGCACCCCAGCCACTGCCAAATGTCCCTCTTTTCAGCAGTGTCCCTTTGCTGTGCCTGCCCTTGCAGCCTTCCAGTGGCTGCTGTCAGTCATCCCAATCCCTCCCCGAGCCTAAGAATCCCCACTCACAGGCGTGCGTGCACACACAGCCCCCTCAACGGATGCTTTGCTGAGGAGTGCCAAAGTTTTGCTTTACTGCTGCAATATTTAGCTCCGTTATTTTGTGTTGTTGCTCTCCAGATCTCACTGCAAGTTGTAGAATGGAGGCAGAGGGGAAGGAAATAGCTTAGTGCACGGTGAAGTAGTGGCAAAGGCGTCAGTGGGAATGCAGGTCAGACGGTTTGCTCCCTACACTGCCTTTCCATGCCCCAAGCTTAGCAAGCAGAATTAGTTCAACAGAGGCTTCTCTCGCTTATTTCATGAGTGGAGAAGCTAAAACATACAAAGTGGAATTTCACGGATGCCCTTGTTTCTGTCGGTACTTAGCCCGCATCTGTTGGTCAATCTCCCTTGGGTTTTGGCATGATCCCAAAGTGCTGATGCTGAAGCCACATCTGCGCAGAGATGTCCCTTCCCAGTCTCCCTCTCTGAGACTTCCTTTTTCTCCCTGTGCTAGGAATGATCGTGTATCCATCTTGTCTCTGCATGGGTTAAAGCCGTAGGTTGCTTGTGTAATAAACAGAGGGACATACAACACCAAACACATCTGCTTTTAACACATTCAGACCTACCTTTTAATTTAGATGTTCAGGGTAATGGTAAAAAGTTTTCCCTTCGGAGTTCCCAGTATGGCTGTGCCACTTAGGGATGTTTGCTGGCAGCGTGACGCCTTCTAGACAGACATCGTGTTCAAAGATGCCAGATGAACTTTGGGTGGCCACAGATGGGATCAGAGACAAGAAATGTCACCAGGCACAGACCTTTTCCTTCTCCCCCCTGGGTAGCTAAATGAAAAGTCCTGTTGTTCAAACCTGCGAGGTAACAGCAGGCCAGCCCCGCTCTCTGCTGAGGCAGTCTATTCTGAGCAAAGGGAGGACTGGTTCTGCTGAGCTGACTTTAGCATTGCCCTTTTCACGTTGCATTTAGCTCAGCAGGGTTTTACATTTTTGTCACTTTTAGAGTGGCTTGTCTCAGAGACCTTTGTCAAAACCTCCCTCCGTGGTCTCTAGGGGACTCTGCATCCACAGATCATGTACAATGGCAGGTAATTGCCAGGAGGAATGGAAGGAGAAGCTCAGAAACGGGGTAAAATAATAGAAAAGTGGGTGAGTGGGATTCCCCAGCCACTGCTATTTAGTTCTAGAGATTGAGCCAAATTAGTTTTTGTGTTATACTGAAGGGCACCTAAGCGCTTTGGCCGCACAGGCTCGCCTGTTGGAGAAAACGTCAGATTTTTGTAGTGGTCCAGAACAATGAGTGGGTGAAAGGCTCTAAGCCGCCTTGGGTACGGGGCGGTTTGGAGTCCAGAACAAGCAAGGCAAGCATGCAACCCAAGCCTGTAAAGAATCACTTTCATGTTGTTTCAACATTTCAAAATGGAGCGGAATAAGGGAGATATGTCTCAAAACCTTTTGAATTTTCTAAGCAAAATCAGTTTGAAAAACCATCCCAGGAAGGCTTCCCTCCTGTAGCCAGCTCTAGTGAAGTACTATTTGCTCTGCAGATGACTTTTTGCAGGTCTCAGCCCATGTCTTGTTGTTTAAGCTAAAAAAGGACCGAACAGATGGGTTCATGAATACATTTAGCTCAGACACGAGAAGGTTTTTATAAGCAGTGATATAACAGGAACAGATTTTTTAAAAAAACACCACACCAAAAAACTGTTTTCAGGTGGAACCTGGTCAGCTTTCAACATGTAAATGGTTTGCTTCAGTGTTGATATTTGTATTTTATTTTACCAGGTGAAAAACTAGAATTTAAATCATCTCACAAAGAAACATCAGAGACTATTCTAAAACTGCCAAACCAAGACATCTCATCACTGTCAATATTCTTTTATACCTCTTGGCCAAAATTAGCACAATTTCACAACATATTTTGATTTTGAAAGAATGACATCTTCGAATGGAGAACAGTTCCATTCAAGTCCTTGTTCATTTTATTCAAAACGAATTTTTCATGGCAGTTTCATCCACTTTGCTTTCTGTGAATACTCCATGATTGCAATTTTCTGAAACATGTTTATTGGCAACATGATATTCAAGAATAGTTTCTACTGATAAATCTTGGCCTAAAGCTTGTCAGTTATGAGTGTCTGGGAAGTGTATTTGGAGCAGCTTTGATTCTTGTCTGTGGTTACATGGCATATTTAAAATCCCTGATTGGATAAGCATAAATCACAGCATCAGATTTCCTGTATAAACGTTTATGATTATGAAACTCAGAATTTGCTTTTCAGTGATGTATCTGCTTAAAACACAGTGTCTAAGACACTTTTTCCAGGCAGTTCATTTACTATGATTCTTACCAAAAAAAAAACCCAACAACCAAACAAACATGAAGAGCCTCTGGGCACTTCTTATCTTTAGAGCTTTTATCCATTTTCTTTTATTGCCTACTTTGTTTGTTACTTATACCTGTTGCGCTTAATTTGAGATCACAAGTGCTTTTTAGCAGCACTTATCTTGCCATGTGTATACACAGTTCCTAGCATAATAGGAGCCTAATCTGGATAGCATTTTCTGGCGTGCTAATAAATAATGAAATGGCGAAATAATATTGCTTCATCATCGTAGCAGTTGTGTTGGTGACTCCTCATCTGACATTTCAAGACAAGAGGCATTAGACTTATTAACTAGGTCTTCTCGTTGTTGCTCAACTTGATGGTGCCTCCTAAAAGTTTGCTTTAAAAAAATGGTATTTAATTTCATATAATTATTCATCTTTCTGACAGAAAGATAGATAGGATTCTATCACTTAACTGAAAGTCTGATTTTTTTCATTCAAGAATGGAATTAGGGATACTTTTTTCTCTGTTACCAGATGCATACTGATGGCTACTTTAGTCTGGGACTTGCAGCAGCAAAACTCAGTGCTGCAGTGCATCATTCCCACTAAGGCCAGCAATGGAATTATGTGAGAGTGTTCCCTTCCAGCAACGAGCTGCTATGGACAGGAACAAGTCCCTCTGAAATGAAAGTGACTCTATGGGCCAGCTTTTCTGAGCTTTGTAACAAGTCTCTTGAACTTAACGTACAGCCTAAGGTATGAGTCTCTGTCCCCTTTTAACCTTGTCTCCTAAAGAGCTAAAGATGCATATTCTGCCTCTTTTGGGGCAGTCCTGAATTTTCTGTCTCTGTAATACTTCATACTCGTGAGTTCTACTGCCTAATTGCACTGCATGTGAAAAGAGTATTTCCTTTTATCAGTTTTAAATGAATAGCCTTTTAATTTAATTGGATTTCTGTATTATGAAAAGTAAAACCAGGAGCCTCCAGCTGACCTTCTCTGTGCCATTTATTAACTTACATGCCTCTATCATGTCACCTTTTATTCATCTCCTCCCCAAACTAATCTAGTCTTAATATTTTTAATCTATTCTAATACAGAAGCCTTTGCAATCTTCACATCATTTTCCATACGGGTCTTAGATCCTCAGACCTGCAGTAGAGCCCCAATGTTCTAAGCAAGCTGTTAACCTCGAAAACTATGGCAAGCATCTATTGAAAATTATATAGTGATGCGATGAGTTATTCCAGCTTTCTGGATCATTATGATGACATAGATGGTATTTCTGCTAGTCTTACAATCCAATACACTAAATCTTATTAATGAGCGTCTCCTCAATTGAAATCAATGATGCATGGTATTACCTGACATAAATTAAGATTTGAGAGTGACCTATGGCCACAGATCAGCTACCGTGAGCTACCAAACTTATAGGTGCTTATGTATTGGAAATAAATGCCTATATACAGCTTTGCTCCAGTGCGTTGAAAGGATGAGACTAGCCAAGGGTGTTACCATAGCATAGCCTAAAGGTCAAGCCTAATCTGTCCGCAAACATTTCTACTTTTGGTGGATGCCTTGCTCTTATTTCCAAAGTAATAAATCCAATTGCCCTTTCTCTTCCCCTTCCACAGCCACAAATCCTTAATGATACCAGCAAATGCAGAGATTTATGGAACTAATTTGTGACTGGGGGTTTTTGGCAGGAACGTTCTTGTCATGTTACCTCAAAACAGCATTTGAAGTGCTCCATGTTCTCTAGTGCTGTTCCCAGTGGTGCTGCATTGCAGGTCCTTCTAGTTTAGACTGAAATACACTGTCCTCTGTGCACGTTTCAGGCTGGGTGAACCCACTGTATGAAGTTATTCCAAATGTAACCATTCCCATTAAAGTCAATGGAGTTATTCCAGATTTCTAATGAGATAACTGGTATTCAAGCCTGGCTGTTTTCCTGGAGAAATAGCCTTAGAGGATCAAGCCATTGGTCTACCAAAGCAGTATCTATCTCCCACAATAAATGGCTCCAGATGCTAGAGAAGAAGTCACCAGTGGATAATTAGAACTGGTTTGTCATAGGGAAAGCTTCTTCCTAACACACACGAATTAGAGCCTGAGCACTGAAATGCAGGGGTTTGTATCCTTTAAAAAAGTAGGAAACAAAAGCTGATTACTGAGTTCTACCCTTTGTCTTTAAGTCATCTTTCTTGAGCCTTATTGCTAATTGCGTAGCTTTTAATTGTCTTGTATTTTTATTTGTAATCCATTTTTTTCCACCGATCAATAGAGTAATTCAGATAAAAGATTGGGAATCAGATCCTGAGCTACAGAAAATTTATCATTATCTATTGATTTCTGTGGCATCACATTTGGCTTTAGCAAATGAAGCTCTTGCCCATATTATGAAAAAAAATATACTAATACAAAATGTTATAAATTAAAATAGTAGGAATTGCACAATGGATTTCAGTAACAGTTAATACTTTTTTGTGTGGCCTTTCTGATCCAAACAGGAACTGTTGCATTGTAGGAGCAATCAGCTTTTGGCATCCCCTCAAAACCCCTAATCTAGCAGCAAAACAGAGCCTTCAGGACTATTCATGGCTCTTATTCATCTAACCATGGGCATAACTGTAAATATATGTGTGTGAAAACGGTATGTGTATGTCTCTATTTAAGATGTATGTATCGTTATTAGATCCCAAATGAAACCCCAGGAGGCTGCCCTTATTTCTTTGGTCACTAATTACATGTAAGTTGATTGCATCAATCATCTCCCTGTACATCCAGCTGAGGCTAGTTTGTAGCTATTTACAAGGTGGTGGAAAGAAGAATAGGAAAACAGTTAACCAAGAAAGCCTGTTATTACTTTGCTTAGCGCTATGCAAAGCCATACTTTGCTTGTGTGCCTGTTCCATTCCTGACTCTATAGTTCTGGCATGTGCACGTATTCATATCCTCTCCAGGACCCTGTCCTCATTCGTGCAGACCAATCTATACTGACTCAAAGACCTTGAATCAACGCTTGTGCACATGCCTAATATCTGTTCCGGTTTTCCAGCAATGCTCCTGAAATCACAGTCATTTCATGCAAGGAACCAGCAGCAATTAATGGCAGAACTTTCACCTGTGCCCTCCCTACTGTCTGCTAATGTGCAAGCATGCACACATTCCTAGGCCTTTATAGGATCTATATGCAGATCTCACAGTGCAGAAGCCTGATTTTGCATTCACCTCGAACTCGGGCCCAACCTGGAATCCGATCTTTGTACTGCCACAGACTACCGATAAGGCCTTGGTCATGTCATCTAGTGTCTCAGGGAGGCTTTGTTTCCCGGTGATAACACAATGTCCTGTTTCCTTTAGGATAATACAAGCTTCTTAAGGAAAAGGGTCTTTTTGTTATCCATTTATAATGTGCTTCAGTTTAAAGAGGCCATAGTTTTAGCTGGAATTTGCAGGTGTTTGAAAACATGCACCAGTCCTCATGTTTGCCTGTAGTCCTCTGACTGCTGGGGTCTCAGAGCTGCTCTCGCAGCCAGAGTGCCAGGCTGCCATCCCAGTTGTAGAGCTGGATACTGAAATGCTTTGAGGTCCCTTTGGCTCCTGCTCCCCTGTTGAAACCGCTATGGAAAGAATTATTATGTTGTGATTTTCAAAGGAAATTGAAAATTCCCTCTTTACTGCCTTCTAAATGAACCTTATAATTTTTTTTCCCTGTCTGTTGGTGACACTATTCAATTCTCTCCCTGTCAAAATGTACTGGTGAAGAGCAGGAATGCAGTCAGTGGCAGGAAGGATTTATCACCCTGTCTCCTGTGAGCGACCAGCCACCTGCCTGCAGTCTTCTGTCACGCAGAGCTGGGTACAACTCATTTGCCAGACCGAATAGCGCCCTGGGTGTCTCGCCATTGCCTTTCCCACTTGCTTGGGGCTTGCCGCGGCTCAGCCCAGTGCTGATCTGCACAGCCTGTCGAAGTTGAGTCCTCAGAGCCTTTGCTTTCTTCTTTCTGCTGGAAAGGATTTCATTAAGCTGCACGTTAGACTTGGAAAACTCAGTCCATCAGAGTATTCATCTCTCTAATTGTTGAATTACAGAATTAGGAAAGCATTTAATCATTTTCTGCCTTTCTCTGCTGTGGAATGCGTTCTTTCATATCCGTTTGTACATCTCTGAGATAGTCTGATTACTCTTGTGAACAGAATGAGCATCAGATGAACACATCACCTGGATATGATCAATGTAAATTTTCATCTTGCACTAATGTAACACAGGACCCTGGATTAGAAGCAATCATCTGGCTCATCAGATACAGTCCCCTGCAAGTATGCAGTCCCATAATAGATGCGTCCACAAGCATCTTGAAAATCTCCTTTCTGCACATGAGTCTTTGAAACATTTCCCTAGGAAACACATGTTAGGATAATACATTTAAAACAAGAGTAAAAGCTCCCAAGCTAAAGTAACCTGAGGGAAGAAAGCAAAACAGATCAAGGACATAAAAAATATCCTGTCGCTGAAATAGCAGGGAATTTGTTGGGCAATAAATGATCCTATGAATCTTGCACACGGGGCTGGACATTGGGGGTTTCTTGCCTTTCTTTTATGCTTTTATTACCAGTCATTCATAAGAATGGCGTGTGGGACTGGCTGGAAAGCAAATGTGTTGTTGCCTTTAGCTGTCTGCAGTTATTAAGGAATGCAGAAATGAGTCCTGCGGCCCTGGCTGCCTTGACCTTGACTTTCCTTCTTGTTTCTTCTGAGCACCATTGAACGCGGTGGCAGAGAATGGGTAATTGGTCCCTTGGTCTCTGGCGTGATGTGCGCTGTGACGCACAAGCTGGGAGAGCTTGAGCTGCGTGTGCTGCGCTGCACGCTCTCGGCATGGCGTTCGCTGCGGGGCTTGGCTCCAGCAGTGGAAGGCACAGTGGGAAGGGTGGCAGCAGCCGCCGCCGTCTCTCGAGTCTTGAGGTTAACAGCATGATTAAAATATTAAGAAAGCAAGTGTCATCGAAGTGAAATATTGTGCCCCTGCCAGCATAAATCCCTGCGCATCTCCTAGTGTTATCTGACAGGTTCCTCCAGAGATCACAGTCCCCATCTCTGCAGAGGAAGTCACTCACCAGGCTAGCAAATGGAGCTCGTCAGACTCATTTGCTGCTCCCTCTGCCTGGTTATGCCCTGCTGTAGTTCACTTGGCACCTGTGGAGTGAGTCCTGAGAGAGGGAAGAGGGGTCCCTCCATTTTTCTTGCTGGTGTCAATGGTGCGCAGGTCTGACCCGCGCCAGAGGCTGGAGAGGAGGCTCATCTGCCCCACAGAGCATCTGTTCTGCCGTGAGCTCTCCACTTGTGTCTCACTCCGGAGAAGAGGGATACCTAGAGGCAGCCATACAAAATCCCTGTGACAGTCTGCCAGGCTAAAGCTCACCTCCAACCCATGCTTTTTGGTGAAAGGAGGAGAGGCTTTCTGAATCATGAAGGGTGGGCTCAGGGCACAGATCCCCTTCTCCTCCACTCAGTCTTTACAGAGGTGTGTGAAATCAGCACTTCCTTAGTTATTCGTGTGTCCTTTCTCTTTGTCACAAGTAGTTAAAGTGCTAAAGCAGGCTTGCAATCTGGAGTGTCCCCCAAAGTAAATCCTAGCTTTCATGAAGCAAGGATTTTTTTTTTTTTTTAAAAGGAGGGAGGGGGGCGGAGAGATCTAAATACAGAGATTTGGGGCCCATTTAATACCTCAGTGCCATCAGAGTTGATGATGTTGTTATAATGGGATTACTGCTGTAAATTAGAGAAATATCTCACTTGTGTAGTGGTTTTGTTTAGGAGCTTCAGGTATCGTTCAGGCCCTCTGGTGCTGAGAGAGAAGTAAGGACTTGGTAAAAAGATGGTCTGCTCTTCAGGCGGTTTAAATAAAACATGCCAGGAGATAAAGAGTGAACACAGACAGAAACGAGGCAAGGAGCAAGGGCAGTCTATCATGATGGGCAAGAGATGCAGCCCCAGGTAAAGCTGCTCCTTCACTGGTTTCTTTGCAAGGGTGTTTTCAGGAGAGCTGTGAAGGGGAACAAGGATTTGGCTTTGTGCATGTTTGCAGGTTGCTTCTCTGGACCAAGAGAAAGCTCCAATGTGCCAAACAAATGATACAATAAGCATCTTAGGGCTTGGCAGCCCTGTGTCTTTGGAAGACACATCAATAACTCAGCAGCCAAGAGGTAGAGGGAGGACAGGAAATGAATAAACCAAAACAGCTGCTTGTGTCAGCCTGGCTGGGGGACTAACTTCACACCAACGCTCTGGTTTAATCTGTAATTAAAATTGCGATTGAAAACAGTGTTTCTGGAGGATGGTTGCATCCTGCAGTCATCATCGCAGCCTCTTTGGAACCAGCAGATTCAGCGCTTATCAATTTCTGTCAGTGTTTCAGCATCACCAGCACACAAAAAAATCACGAGCAACATCTTTGTTCCAAAACACCAGGCTGAGGATTTGGCAGGTGGCAGAGCTGGAGGGCTGAGCAGTGGTGGGGATGGCCGTAGGGGTTTGGAGTCCAAAGAGAAGCAGGTGCTTGGATGAGCAGGATGGAGGTGGAGGTAATGCCAGCACAGCTAAGCTCGCTTTTGTGGGAGGGCTGCTGACCTCGCCTGGCATAAGCTGGAGGCACGTCAGGCCTAGAGATTGTTTAAGCGCTGCCGAGGTCCCATCTCCGCAGCAAAGGCATTTGTGGAACAGAGTGGGAAGTGGGGCTGGCAGGAGGCTGAGGTGGGGGAAGGAGCAGGGCTGGCTATCTTGCTTGTTAGTAGAGGCACGACTTTTAGTAGCTGGTCAGAGGGAGAAGTGCGTTTCTGAGCTTAGTTTTGGCTCCTACCCACTGGTCACCAGCGCTGCTCTATTCAGCTGAACTCTTCTGCTGATCTTTCCCTTCTACTTGGAGTAGTTTTTCTCTGCCTCTTTCTTTCCTGCTACCCTTCCCTGCTTAGACAGCAGCGGCAGTCACTGCAAAGACAGACAGGTTTAAGTGCCTGAGGCTCTGTGAAGCCTCTGAACTTCCCAATGTTGTCAAGAGAGGGGAAGTGAGAGCTGACAGGGTCTGTCATGGTGAGGGACACCCGCTGTGACAGGCGGCGCCTCTCCTCCTCCTCCTTGGGAAAGTGCAGGGAGCAAGAGGCAGGCTTGACACATCGCCTGACGTGGCCCGATCCATCAGCGTTTCCTCTTGGGCGTGATGGGATACCAGGGATGGCTCATGGGGTGCAGGGGAGGCAAGAGCCAGCAGCAAAGCCTCTGGCTGGCTGCTTTCCTTGCTTACCCTGAACGGCGAGCACATGAGTCCCTGCTGGACCTGGCCCTTGCATCCCAGTGTCCAGGTGAGGTCTCTAGAGACGGCAACTCCTCAACTGCTGAGGGCAACAGGTAGGGCCTGAGCAAGCAAGCGGTGAGGCCAAGTGGAGCCCTGAGACTGCAGGGACACAACTTCCTATTCTCGCACCTTTGGGCTAACTCGAACTCACTTCTTGGAAAGCAGCCCTACCTTCCCAGGGAGTTTATGGCACCAGTCATGAAGTAGTCATTTTCCATTAGAAAGAAAAAAAAAAAAAAAGACCCCTCCCAGGAAATTCCCCTTCCCTGCTGTTTCTGTCTTCCCAGAAAAAAAAAAATTGCAGCCTTCAATGCTTACAGCTAGTGCTAACTTGAGAGCAGGGTATGCAGGTGCTACTCCCAGCAGTAACGGACAGCTGAGAGGGTTTGTTAAGGACCTGGGGCCTCTCTGGATTAAGCTCAAGATTACGGGGCTTCTAAAAATGGTGTAATTTTTCTCATACAGAAATTGCAGCCTATTCTGGGTAGGAAGTAGATTTTCATGATGAGTGGAGCCTCTTCAGGCCTGTGAATCTACTCTTCTAATAGCGACTCCGGTAGTTTTTATCCAAGGATCTTAAAATGTCTAAGTTTCAGTTAAAGCTTATTTTGCAAAGGCACAGAGAGGACTTGGCTGTGAGCTGCCTTCAGCGAGACACTGCCAGACTGGAGGGGGCTCCAGGTGACTTGGTTGAAAACGCACTTTGCTATATAACAGTCTGTATCTCAAACAGGATCCAGAAACTGGGGAAACCCATTGCATCACAGAAAATAGAGACAAAAATTACTGAGAAGGTGTTTCTTTGGTCCCCATGCAGAATTTTGGGGATGGAATGAACACAAGGTGTCTAATCCTAGGAAGAGGGGAGGGATACCCATAGCAGGGGAGGGCAGCAAAGGCTCAGCTCATCTCACTGCAGTCCCAAGTCACACTGCAATATAAATTAAGCCTGGGAGTTTCTGCAGGAACTGTAGGAACCAAATAGGAACCCATGTGGTGTGGTTCTTAATACTGCAATAGGAAAGTGTTACCGCTGACCTTGAGGTGAGCAAGAGCTGGTGTTTCCATACAGTTTAATTGTAGCTGAATGTTTCTGGGGGTTTTTCTCCTCTGCCTTCCCCAGCTCCCAGCCACAATCTCAGTTTAACGAACTGTGTCTCAGTATATAGCTATCCCTTCCTGTCTGAAAATGTCTAATTGGTTGTGAATAATACTGCATTAACTCTCCTGGCTGGATCAAAAGGCCCTTGCACACCTCTCCCGCATCCCATCTCCATGGAAGGTTTTGTTATCGTGTTTATAAGCAGCCAACACAGACAAGAAATTTGCATATAAATAACCTGCCAGCACAGAAAGGCAGCAAGAGGCACATGGTAGCTCCTTCTTTTATTACTCCAAAAAGGTGCAAGGTACAAGCAGGCCACTGCCGTGGGCAGCTCTGCTGCATCCCACAGTCACCCCAGCAGCCACCCTGAGCCCATAAACACGAGCGGTCATGTACAGACCAAGAGTTTAGAGGTAGCTGGTTGTGGCCTCCCAGGGGGAGAGTGGGAGCAAAGGCCTGCGTCCCTCCCCGATGAAGGGCGCTCTCAGAATCTTCCTCCCTGCCCCTGCTATCAGAGCCAGAGTGGCACTTCTTATTTATGGACTTGGGATTAGCAGGAATTTAGTAGCTGTTGGAGAAGGGCTGTGCTGCTGCTGCAGGCGTGCCGTCCTGATGGAGACCTCACCCCCATGACTGCAGACTGGGGGGCTGATCCCCAGGACTGGGAGGCTTTGCTGCAGGAGACAGGAGGATGCGAGTGTGGACACTGAGAAGGGTGACCTTGGCAGGCTGGGGAGAGGAGAAATTCGGAAGGGTCTGAGGTGGTGTAGGACAGAGCAGGAAATCAGTATAGTCCTGGAGAAGGATGACAGATAATGCGGAGGGGGCAAGAAACATCAGAGTCACCATGTCAAAGAGGGCACTGATACTGTAACGGGCTGGTGAGGAATCAAAGGGGAGATAAAAGATGTTTGCGAAGCATATAAGGCTTTCTTCATTTCACACACCCCCCCTTCCTTGTCAGTAAGGATAATGAAACAGAAACAATTAATATAATGTCAGCCAGGGGCTGGAGTGCATGTCCCAGCAAGAATAAATAAAACCCAGGCTAATCTGGCTAAACATTCAAATACATTCCTGCCCAGATTTAACACGTGCACACACATATAAAAATCCGTGACAAAACCAAAGGCATTAAAAGAGAATGTGGTGAACTAGGGAAGCAAAGAGTGAACTGCCTGCAGACAGGCGAGCGGGCTGAGGCACAACAGAAGCAGGGAGCGTAGCACCATGCCTTGTCCAAAGCAAAACTCTGGGTGAGTCAGGTGAGGACTTGACTTCGAGAGGAGATGAACCATGCATAAGAGGTGCCCCTTTCTCTCCCCTGTTTTAAAAAGCAGCCAGGTGAGGTTGCTGGATGATTAGCACACACACCCCTGTGCCAGAGGCATTTCCACTGGCAGAGCTGAGCCTTGCCCTTCAAGTTTCTAATGCTAATTAAGGTGTAAGCCAAGTTGTCCTGTTCACCTGACCAGCTCTCCTTGTTTCTGAGCAATTTGAGTCCAGCCCTTCTTAAACAGCATTTCCTAGTTATGCTATAACCCTTTTTCCTCTGAGAACAGTTACATTCAGGGAGGTGAGGGGGCTTGGCCAGTCATGCGTGAGAGACAGTGTCACGGCCTGGAAGAGCATCCAGGCTTTCTTGGTCCATGGGTGGCTTATACGGCCCCCAGAGCAGGGGCAGCTTTCAGCTGGCTAAAGCTCTGTGACCACTGTCAGAGCATGTGCTCTCAAGGCCCTTCCTTAACGCCAGGGTAAAAGGGTGAAAGTCAGAGAGATCTATGTAAGATCTCTTTAGTATATATATAAAAATATAAATTATAAATATAAGACTTATATTTATGTATAAGATAAATATAAGGAAATGTGAGATCTAGAGAAAGCTAATATGCTAGCTAACCTTCAAAGTTTGTTCTTGAACATTTCTTGCTGTTATCCAGATGGGACTCGTTCCAAGTGGATGTTTGTGTAACTCCTGAGGGGCGTTAGCAGCTCTAGATCAGCATTTTAATCTTCATTCAATTTCTATTTTCTTGTATGGCCTCTGGGGACCATCTCGGAGCTTTTAGAAGAAACAGTAATGGGAGATTTAAAAAAAAAAGAAGACAGAGACTGAAGGGACGGGTTGTGCAGACTAGGAGGTGTTGACCCCCAAAAGGGGAAGTTTAACAGAAGTTTTCTCAGCAATGCAGCTGCGATGAGGGCGGCTGATAGCTACCATCACAGCGATGATCACGCTGTTAGAACCTGCCTAGCAACCCGAAGCGCAGACGCAGCTCTATTTGAGACAAATCCCCCCTGCCAGCTCCTGCCTTCTGCAGTACTCAAGAAAGAAAACTCCATGCCTTCAAAAGCAAACCCCAGGTTTTCCCAAATTGGCAGGAAATGACTCATTGCGCAAATATAGTCTCAGAATATGAGTACAGCACTCAAGTTCTCATCCAGGTATGGCTGTGGGAGCACTAGAAAATCACTTAATTAGAGTTGTGTGGGGAAGTGTTTTCAAGATCTCGGATACTCTGCTTGTTCCCTGTTTGTTTCAAGACTTTTCAAGCATGAAGAAATGCTAGCGCTTGCCATCTATAAGCGAGGCCTCCGGTCGGTGCTAATCACTCCCCGCCCGTGAAGAAAGGCTGTCCTGGGACAGCAGCACTCGCATTCTGCTCTGCCTGTGCCATCCAGCCGAGCGGCCACAGGCCGGGTTTGTTAATCTCCCCTGTCACTGTACGAGTAATTAGACAGCCAGGCATGGACTGGCAGGCAGCTTGGGCAGCACTTACCTGGAGTTCAACAGGGAAGACGTAGCTTTGGGTATGTTTTTCAAACCGCCTGAAGAGCAGATACTCAAGCTGGGGTTGCTCTCTAGTATTTGCCCTTAACAAAAGGCTGGCTTTCTTTGGCAGCGCCCAAGAATTCTACTCTATCTATTCTATTTTATATAGTGCAGGGGGAAAATGGATAGAAAATGACAGAGGAACAAAACAATTCCAAAAATAAGCTCCTGTCCGTGTTTTTGTTCTGTTACTGGATCCCTTTGGCTGTGCTTTTTTACAGTGGCTGACGTTCTTTCATAGGCATAATCATATTGATTCCATTAATGTTATTCTGTAGGATTAGCAGTGTTCTTCTGATGCTTGGGCAAACAAAAGCAAAAAAGCTCTTCTGGACTAGGGGTAACTGACTGGAAGGTTCTCATAAATATAAAACACAGGTCAGTGTATTGGTTTGGCTTGTTCTCTAGGGGGGAGCAAGTGGCAGATGTAAGTAAAGAAACATTGCAAACATCGAGGTCTGGGCAGGAGAGGAGATCGCATTCATTCCCTTCCATTTCTCCACCTTTGCTCCCCTTTCTGTGTGCTTGCCTTCCTCTTACTGTATATAAATTTCAGTGTATCCCTAGTCCCCACTCTGGTGCTTCTATTCCACCAGGGAATTTTCTCATCAGCATTGTAAAACACCTCATTAGGAAGGAAGCTGGCAGAGCAGGCTTTGCTGAGACAGAACCTAGGGGTGTGATGCCAGCTTTTCTTTTGCTCTTCCTCAACTCGGATGTGCCAGTTTCATCAACGATACTTTACTTGAATTGACCTAGTATATTCACCTGTCAGATATGGGGGGATTGTATGATTAATACCCTTTGCCACGCTGAACTGAATGACCCCAAGGGCAGCCTATCCTGTTTCCTCAGCACAGGCAGACTCCCAAGACCCATGCTAATAAGTACCTATCCATTTCCTCTTCCCCATTTGGTTTCCCTCTTTGTGGATTTCTCAGGCACCGAGCTCCTATTTTCAAACACCCTATTGCACATAAAGGAATTGTTCAAATTGCCACTTACAAATGCACTAAAAGAGCTTGATCTGTTTGTCTGGTGGGAGTAAATATTTCTCTTAGGACATTCCAAGCAAAACTGAGTCCATTTTTCTCCTGCCTTTCCTCTGCACTAGGCTGAAAGAGATGATTTAATCAGATTTAATTTTCTTGATTTTTCTTTTCTTCAAGTTTCACCTCCACGAATCATGTGTTTATCTTTAAAATCAAGAAGAAAAACTCTCTAGCTCCCCCCCTTGCACTGCCATTAAAAATTCTAAAAGCCATGTAGCCTTAGAGAATAGCCTTTCTAAAGACATGAAAAAGAATTGCTGATTTATTTATTATTTATAGATCTCATTATATTTTAACTCCAGGGGGTGGCAAATATAGGATGGACTCCTTCAAACAACTTGTGGGCCCTCCAGTGGTTGCTCACCGTGTTTCTGCACCGGAGAAGGTAGCAAAAAGCAGTCCCAGCAGCAATGCGCAGCACGGAGAGACAGGCCAGGCAGGTTTTGTGCGATGTGGTCCGAGACAAGAGAAACGGTGCCGGTTTGGGCAGGACAGCTGGGGGCTTTCCGAGGGGTTTCAGTGAGATGGGGGCGCTGGGAGCTGGCACAGGACCACCCTAGCCGCATTGGATGAAGGATTGTCCCTTCCGACCTGAACAATTCTATGATTGTAGGAAGCAGAAGTTTTCCTCCGGGCAGGCAAGGAGAGCGCACGGAAACCCTCCGCCTGCTCCCCCTGCTCCATTAAACTCCTTCGGGGAGCCGCGTGCAAATGGGTCTCGGATGGCAAATGGGCCCTGGAGAAGCGGGAGTTTGTCAGCGTGTACGAGGCAGAAAAACGCCTCACGGGCTGTAAGGCTTTGTGAGCAGCGGGGTAGGGGAGTCATTTGGAAATGCACCTGGATTTCTGTTGCTTTTCTCCTCCCCTGGGCTGTGGTCACTGATGTTTGTTGCCAAAACTCCCTGTGGGTCAGACTGGAGAGGGGATGTACGAAAGGGAGTGGGCAGGGAGAAACCCCGACAGACCTTGGCCCAAGCCTGGTGTATTCCCGGGACTCGCGTGCCTGTGGGTGCGCTGTGTTCGGAGCAGCAGGTAGCAGAGCTGCGTGCCTGAAAGCAGGTCCAGCCCTGCAGGATCTACAGCCTTTCTCATGCCCCCTTCCAGCGTCTCTGTGCTTCCCTCGCCCCTTCTCACAGCCCAGTTCCAGTGCTCCTCATATGACACTAAAGGTGTTTTCCAAAGCTTGACAATTAAATCATGCACCTGAAATGGGCGCATGAGGCTTAGCGTTGGCCTGTTCGTGACACTGCTGAGAAGCTCGGTGTGACGCCAGCAACTGAAAAAACAAACCTGTGAAATGCAAAAAACCGCAGAGGTCTCGAGGCTTGTAAAATACTCCATCCTGGTGCTTCGCAGGGGGGAGTCTCTCAGAGTCAGCACAGGTAGACCTCTTGCTGCCCCACCGCAAGAGGGTTCCTGGCTAACAGAGCTTTCTAGCCATTTTATCCGACAGTGGGGGCCTGCCACAGGCCTCCGTGGTGGCAATGCAGGGGAAAACGCCAAAGCATTAGAAACGAAGGGCTGAGGCCAATGTCACCGCTGTAAAGGTGCAACATTGCCCTGCTGTGGGACAGGGCTGGGTTTAGTACGCTGACCGAGATTGCTGCCTTATGGCTGTCTCCAGTTCCAAGAAAACAAGCTGTAACTTTAAAGCAACTGGAGGGGAAAGATATTTTTAAACTGCTGTGGCTTTAGTCCCCCCACCTCTGTCCCCCAGCTATATCACTGTGCGTCAGACCTGGGGAGGGACATGACATGCCTCAGTCTGTTTTCACCTCTCTCTTCTTTTCTTCTGCTGTCCTGCTGAGCGAGCAAGGACAGAGGAACTCATAAATAAAGCCATGGATTTAAGTCAGGACTGAAATCTTATTTGAAAGGATTTGCTCTCTATTTCATTTTTTGTTCGATGTATTTTTATTAACAAGTCTATTCAATCAGAACTGCAACTCGTTGCCTCTCGCGCCTGGAAGGATCTTTTCTCAATGTAATTTGTCAGCTGGATTCCTTCCCGGTCATGCTCCTGGTTTTTCTCAGCACATTCTGAATCCCCCATTTTTCATCAAAAGCAGACACTTCCTATTGCTGGGGCACGGGGACACTTCAATCCTCATTTTTGTCCCAGACACGCAGAGACATATATATATATATGTATACACACATCCCCCTCTTTTTTCTCTTCTTTCTTTCTTTTGGTCTCAACTTCTAATTGAGTTTGCTGTGACTGCCTGACAACATAAGACATGAAATTACCATCCCGTCATCTATTTCACAGCAATTGTTTGTGAGTGTTGCCTACATGGGCGATTCCCCGCTACTACAGCTGGAGCAACACTGGCAGCAGGAGGATGCACTGGTAGTTTTTGCTTTATCACCCAGCCAGCAAGGCCTGGGGGGGAGCATGGGCCTTCCTCTCCCAGTAGAGTCCACAAATACCCTGTTTCTGCCCCTGGATATGTACAGGGGAAGAGACTGCCCTGGTTCTGTGGGGCACTCATCTTCATTTAAGAACTTTATAAGAGAGAGAACAGGAGCTGACCCAAAAAAACCAGAGCTCTTAGCAGGAGTGATGGATTGAAACTGAGCTGGTGTTTGGAGCTCCAGGCTAAGGGGGGAAAGCCCAAACGAGGTGACTGTGCTGTTCTTCATGGTGCAGTAAGGAAGGCTGTTAGGAGGAGGGCAGTATAAAACCATGTCTAGAATAAATGCCCCAAACCTTGTTATCCTGTACTTAAATCCCCTCATTCCTAGGGTCCTGTTTAGGCAGCAGCAAGACATGGTACTGCTGTCATGCTGCTGGAGGCAATATAAATATAGACCTGAAGACATGTAGGGGAGGCTAGAGCCTTGCTGATCTGATTTCCAGCACCCAACCCTTGAAGCTTCCCCTGTTTCCTGGTGTTAGGTGCTTTATGATGACTGCAGACAGGCAAGCTTTAAGAACTGGCAGTTTTCTGCTGATTGCGATTCCATATCAAAACTTTGATTAAACTTTTTCAAAATCCTCCTCGTTAGCATAATTTGGGTGGATTTATTCTGTGTCTCAGCAATATATCTGATTATTTATGGGAGCTAACGGCCGATTACAATTAACTTTGATGAATGTAAAGCTTTCTGGAAGGAGAAAAATATCCCCTCCCTTTGCTATAATTCATAGTGCACGTTAGTTTAGTCTGCGGGTACAAATAAATAGAACTACGCCATAAAACACCCTGACTCAAGGCAATGGGAGTATCTGTGCATTACGCCATCAGGTGGTGTAAACCAGAGTAGCTTCAAGAGACTCAAAGAATTGCATAGGCTTGATGCAATCTAATGATCTAGTCCTTTATCTTTAATCTGTTCTTTTCTGCTGATTAGATGTTTACTAGATGTTGTGGGGCGGGCGCTAATTTATGTAGATTTATGTGCACTGGCAATATTTATGTAGGTGCTAGTGCGGGCACACCAAAAGAATGGGGAAAAAATTGTATCATCGTCAGAGATGTCCATAGTGTGGTCTCCAGAGAGGCTTTGCCTTGAGAAGCAGCTCTCTATCCAAGCTAAAGGAGAAATCTTAACCTCAAAAGTGAGAAATACTGTGCCTTGAACACAGTGCAGCCTTGAAACGCAGTAATACCCAGAAAGGTTTGCTGTTGAAATTCTGTGGCAAGGGTAAAGACAGCTTTTCCTGAAAGCTTGGTAAAGCACACCACCAAACCCTGGGTACCACTCCATCTCCTCCCATGGGACGTTGTTATTCTTGTCCCATCACTAACAAGCCTGCACAGGCTTTCAGGTTCAGCTGCCTTACTCAACCCCACCCCACCTACATCTGCCTTCTGCGCAGAGGGATTATTTATCCGTAGAGAGTCTGGCTAGTCCTGACGGCGCAAAATCTGTCAGCAAATCTGCGGCTGGCTTGCGAGGGTTAGGGCAGCAGATCGCCTCCGCAGGGCTGTAAGGGGGGGCAGTTGTGTAGCCGCACTAGCAAATGCTGGGGGCCCAGCGCTTGCCTCAGGTAGTGGCACGGCTGGAGTTTGATTGCGCGATGGAAACTCACTCTGTATCCCGAGCAGCTCCGGAGTCTTTCTGCCTTGTGAGAAACAAGGTTATCATGTCGTGTTTGGCAGGAAGGGGGCCGCATGCTATTGTCTTGTTTCCGCCGCTGACCTGAGGATAGAGATCTCGCATGGAACATTGTATCAGCTGTAGTAAATGTTCTTTTTTTATTAATTCTATTTGGGATCAATAATTAATGCTGCTGTGCCTCCTTTACAATTCCCCCCAGTGTGAGAGGAGCAGGTTAGTATTTCATAGCTTTATTGTCAGAAGAGCTTTGTGTTCCTTGAAGACCCCTGTAGTCCCAAAGTATATAAGGGTTCTTATGCTGTGAAACTCTTTTCCTTGTTTAAGGTCAGCAAGATCTCAATTTAAGGAGACTGGCAAGGTATATAATTGGGCATATAATTCCCATCACAGAGAAAATACATTGAGAAAGAATCTCTCCATCCCATCCCTTCCTGGTCAGGGACAGCATAACAGACTTTTTGGGGAGAAAGTCAGCTTTAAGTTGGTAGCACAAACAGCCACAGAGAGGACTTGTCTGTCAACAACCATTCCCCCGCTGCTTAGCATTTTCTGACCGAGCCTCCATAATCTTTTTGCAGAGATCACCTAATTACAGGTTTGGTACTGTGCAGCCTAAAACTCACATGCCATTGGCGATTACAAGGTTTTCAGCCCTCTGGGACATCCTCCTGCTAACAAAGCAGGGCAGGTTTGCTGCTAACCTAAAGGCGGAAAGGCTTTGTGGTCTCTTGGCTGCCCCTCGAGCCAATGCACATCCCTGGAGCATCACTTACTTAAAAATCAAAGTGACTTGGATTCCGCATTTTAGAAAACAAATAGGTCAAGACTAGGGATCCAGAATTTCTTTAGCTTCTAGCTAACGTCTTTAGCCCTTAGCTCCCCTCGGGCCAGACCATGGCAAATCAGGGTTCTTTCTTGGCTGCTTTTCTGAGTAATGCACTATAACCAATGGGAGAGAAATCCTAGGTTTATTTGTGTACTAGACAAAATGCCAGGATGGGCCAGCACAGCCCTATCTCAGCCACACTAGTGGCTGTTGACCCTGCTGTGGGTAAAAAGGGACTTTGAAACAAGTTGGCAGGGTATCAGATAAAGGCTCCATTAATACCACGCATCTCACTAGCCCCCTTCATGCAAGAATGGCAAACGGATTTTGCACACACCATTGAAGCAAGCTTGTTTCTATCCCTCAGATGTAGATGTTATCATCCTTTCACATGGCAGGGAAACAGAGGCAGTGAGTTAGAATAAAACTTTCCCAATTCACCTCTTTTCAGATCGTTTCATTTCTGTGCTGTCTTCTCACAGCTTCTTCTCTGGCCTCTTACCCTCCCCTTCCCCTTCGCCCTTAATCAAAACCAAGTTTCCTGACTTGAAAGAATAATTTTTCACTTTTGAATCTGAGAAGGGGCAACAGCAATTTAAGCGTGACCCTAATACTGGGACGGATATTCAGCTGCCAGGAAGGTAGATCAAGCCACTCTACCTGAGAACTCAGGTTTATTCTAAGGACTTGTTCAGGCATTTTTCTCTTACTTGTTATGCTTGTACGGTGCTTTGGGGAAAATCCCCCAATGCTCCGTTGGTGTGGTCCTTGCAACTCAACCTGCAGCTGGGCTGGGAACTTAGTGATTTATGGCCACATCCCTGCTAACACGCTTGAAGCTGTAACGATTGGCCAACACCCAGCTCACAAATCCAGCTGAGAAGCTGTCATGCCAAATGCCTTGCATCGATTACTGAATTGGTATCTCTGTGGCTGTGTCCCAAAGACTACTCCTCCTGAGCACGTCTTGGCTTCTCTGTGAGCCCATCATTTATCTGAGCTGTGAAGCAACAGCCACATTTGCTCCAGTTTTGCTTCAAGGTTGCTCGCTTCATGTTGCACAAACGTAGGAGACAGCTCATGTATGAACTGATCCTCTTCCCCTTGGCTTTGTCCCATCTGCGGAGACAGCAGCTCACTGAAGTTCTCAATGTGTGGATAATCCAGGTCCCTGTACAACCTGCTGGAAGCTCCTCCTGCCTCTGTTGTCCCTGTTGTCTGTTCTCGATGTTTCCACTTGCATCTGCAGAATTTGCCAGTGGTACTTTTTTTTTTTCCGCTTGATGCCCAGTAACTCTCTTTGGATTGCATTTGTCGTTGCCCAGTTCCTGGCTCATGTGAAGGATGTTCAAACAGATCTATGAATTCAATGAGGTGGTCAGTCTTTGCCCCCCATTTGAGCCCAGCACGGAGGCTCCGTAGTATCAATTGCATTAGCATTGCCTCGGCCATCCTCAGCTTTTGCAAACAGGCTCCTCCTCACTTGAGCATTCAGTTCTCTTTGCTTTTGCCTCATCCTCCACCAAAGGCATAAATGGGATTATACTGTAGCCCTCCAGATATTCACAGACCCAAAACATGAAAACAATGGAGCTAACTGCCAGCATGAGTGAATATGGGATTCCGAGTCTAATTAGATGGGGAGAGTGGGAGCAAATATGTAAATATCAAGACAACTATTGTAAAAAATATTTTTAGGTATTTGTACTGCAGGATTTCTTGATTTGCTGCTGGGACTGTGAGGTTTATCTCTGTGGTCTCTTAGGAAAGAAAAAAAAAATTACATGCAAAGCAAACCAGTAGATGTCTGGTTTTGTTTTTCAAATATGCTGAAAAGGGGGAGGGCAGATAAGCATTGCTCAATTAAGAGGAATATGAGGGAAAGAAGAAAAAAAAGTCTCAAAGATGATCAGCAGTCTGATGTCTCTGAACACTGTGCACCTGGACATAAACATGGTGTGACTAGGTAATGTCTGAAAGATATATACAATAAGAATAGATGCTCCACACACCCCGCTACAGAAACCAAGCAATGAGACGCTTTCTTTTTTTTTTTTTTTTCCCCAGTTAGAACTAAAAATGCCTGGCAAGAATAGTTTAATGAATGCTGCTTAAAAAAATGGAGCAAGGAATAATAGACAAGAGGGGTATATGTCCATTCTGTGTGCCTAAGGACTTTGTCTGGGTGCGAGTACTGTATGTCTAGATACACGGACATCCTTAGAATGCCATAGAAATACACAGCATCTTCTAGTGGAGATGGGGCACCGGGAAAGACTTACAGGCTAGAGCCACACAGGTACTTAGGCACTTTTTGAACAGTGGCTCCTTAGTGATGTGTTGAGGGTGACCCAGGACAAGGAGCATCCTGCTCTGCAGCCCTGAGCTGAGACCAAACAGGCTGCTCTTGGAAGTGGTGCAGGAGGCTGCTATGAGGTGTGGTACCCTCAGCCCCGCTGGGGAGCTGGCCATCGCAGTGAGTTTACATGGGACTTGGGGCTTTAAAAGCTACCGAAACAACTGCCCCAGGCAGGAATTCTGTTCTGTGGCAGGTAACAGAATTTGTAACATGCTGATTGGCAGAAATGAAGGAAACTGGTCTTACTGGTAATGCAATTGCCATTTAAGATCACCCAAACAACCTGTGAAAAAGAAGTTGCCTAGAGGAGAGTCTGGCCTTTGAGTAAAAGCTGAAGGAAATTACTGTGGTACCTCAGGGGAGACTCTAAAGAACTGATTTAAGACGGGTCAGAATAGTTCTTAGTACAAATTGCCCTGTGTAATTTCTTGTCTGCCAAGTGCCAGCCTATCTCCACTCTCAAATCCCTACATCTCCAAGAACCTTTCCTTCCATGATCTCTTTTCATCCTCCTTTCCTGAACTCTTAACCCATCTGCTTTAAATAGAAAGCATCTTTCCCTTCTGCTATGAAATGCAGACTTACTGTTATCCTTAAAGAGGAAACAGCCACTTGCACAATAGTGAGTTTCTGCATTGCTTGAGCTCCAGCTCTGTCTTTTCAGCCCACCAGGGACCTGTTTCCAGACAGGAGAATGCTTAGCAGCTGAATTGCATACCACAAGCAAAATTATAATGAGAGGAAAAGAAAAAGAGAAAAGATAATAACATCCTTTGAGCTGGAAACTTGGTTTGCCCCATGACCGTATTTTCACTGTGGCATAATTCTTACCAATTAATATTAATGAAATTAAAAGGAGATTCCATCCCGCAGCTGCAAACTAGCCATAATCATGTTGAGCAGTATTAGTTTACCAATGTTAGCTTTTTCTCTCTGCGCTTAGTCTGATCAACTTTAGTGGCATATAGTACTGACAACCCCTGACGATACTAAACGCACTCCACTCCTGTTGCTAGTTTGGAAAGCTGGGAAGCAGCTATTTATTTTGGGGTTCTGTGTTCTTCACAAATTCTCTCAAAATCTGGTCATTGCTTCTCTCTAACCTCCCATCACTGCTCTGCAACTACTTGGAGCTCTCTCAGGGCTGCTCAGAGGAGGACATTGCTTGTCATTTCTGCTAAGGGGAAGCTGTCTCCCACTAAGACCTCTGTAAAGTGCCACAATAATTTAGGAGCGTTTCTGGAATTTTTTTATTTGAAACCACAAAGGTTCTGGCATTATCATACCAGACATTATCATTGTCTCTGGAGAACGAAGGATGTTCCCTTTAAGTGTCATTAGGAAACACTTGGAAGTAGTTCATTCGCATTTGGAGTTCAAGCAGAGTTTATAACCTGTCCTGAATTAGTAGCCAGTAGGAGGGCAGCTTGCCACAGCTTGATATGACCTTTTTTTGGTCATTTTGAGGTCTCTGTGCTGTCAGGGACAGGAGATTCAGCTTCCGCTTACTAGGAAAATTCACATGAGGTGAGTCAGGCAATTACTTCCTAGATGACGGCTAGTCTTGTTTCTAGTGAGCCCAATATGAATGGAGCCAGCCCACGCAAAGCCTTGCTTACTGGTTCTAAATGAGATCTGGCGATGGGGCAGAGCCAACCCAAACCATTTCCAGCATTGCCAAGTTTGTCAGCTTGGACACATCCAGCTGGTGCTTGCTGTAATACTTCTTGCATCTCCAAGCTCACAGCACTGTGAACTTTGGGAAACTGAAGGTGGGGCGTTAGCCACGACAGGTAGATTTTCCTTAAATTCTACAAAGGAGTTTGTGAGAACCAAGATAAATGAGATGTGCACGGGATGAAATCGAGGTGTGGAGTCAGGAAGGCAATCCCTGTGCCCAAATTTCATTTTCAAAGCACAGTCATGGTTGTAGCTGTATCGCTTCCTATCTCCCTTCCCCTGTCTAGGCAGGGACCTCAACATGGGTAAACTGTGGTAGAACTCTCCATCTTTTTCAATCTCAAGATCCCTTGATTTTTACTGGGGGGACGAGGAAATCCACAGTCCCTCTTGTATAGCATTGCCTCAGTGGCTTTTACTTTCGACCATGTAAAAGTTACACTAGCCTTTTGAACATACACTTCTTGTTTTCATTTCACCTCCGTTCTGTTGCTGCAATATGTGTGGTGGTTTTTCTCGTTGGTGTTAAAAACTGCTCCCTGTGGTTTGGGCGAACCGCAGGCTCGGCGCTGCAGTGGGTCACTCACTCTGGCTTTAACTGGTTGGCAGCAGAGCCAGAAAAGCCTGAGTTTTTTGTGGTGTTAACCACGGAGCCATGCCCTCTCTGCCGTTGCTACTGCTTCAAAAGCTAATCTCTTGACCTCAGCAGCTAGGATCTAGGTCTGTGAAGACCTGGCTCTCTCCTGCCCGTTGCTTTTAGGAGAACTGGGTGGCCGGGTGCCACCTCCGAGGTCTGCCTGTCACTGACCTGGGACCTGCTGGAGGGGCAGGGATGCGGCTTCTCCTCCTCACCGTGGCTGCAGCAGCACGGGGAAAGGCAGTGGGTGGAGTGGGAGCCTCAAAGACGTTTTGCCATTAAGTGGTGTAATTTAGTCTCTGCTCGATGTTTTGATTTTGCCCAGCTGTGTCTGTGTGCATTTAGATTAATCCTGTTAGCTGGCAGGAGCGGGGCTGCCTGCTGTTTATCAAGAGTGCTCGTGCGATTTCTACTTGATATGCAGTTGTCTTGGAGAGGAACTTTGCAGCCTCGCTGCTTGCTGTGCCTGGGCTCTTTTAAACCTATGTGGGAGTCAGAAAGGAGAGGTGCCGAGGGCAGGCTGCTGTCTTCCTTGAGGCTGTCTGAAGCAGGAGGGAGAAGGGACGGTGCCTTTGTCACCCAGAGGGCCCCGATGTGTGGCCATTGTATTTTGACGGAGTAGAAACTGGCCAGTTTACGTGCGTCGGTTTGTGCTACTGCCTGGCTGGCATTGCGACTCCTCAGCGTTGTGTTTTAGCTTCTTGCAATGGGCAGGAAAAGAGAAATTCTTCCTCATTGCAAGTGACAGGAGTCTCTTAGGAACTGAAGAGTCTGGACGCTACCCATCCCTTGGCCAGGGAAAGTATGGACTACTTACTGAAATTAATTGCTCCTTTAACAAATTACTGCTCATTAGCCAAGCCACTGTGACTATGTGCACACTCTTAGCCTGTCTTATCTATGACATGAAAAGAACTTACCCTTAAAAAACCCTTTAATGATTAGTATAACTGAGCTGACTGGCTATAACTCTATCAGCACATGATAAAAAGTGATGCTCTATGTTCCTAACAGCTATAAAAATAAAACATAATAATACAGCTTTGAACTCCTAAACATCTGGTTCAGTATGGAATATCTTGGTGAGTCTCACTGCAAACTGAGGGGTTTGATCCTGTGGTAACAGAGACGGGTACCCAGAATTGCTGTCCTAGGTTGGAGAGATGAGCTCTGCATTTTTATTTGTACGCAGAGATTTGTGACCTTGTTCATATTTTTCATTAGTCTAAGTCCTAGACCTTTTTTTAATTCTACGTATTTCAGTGGAACTTGCTGGGTTAGACGTGATGGAAGTGGAGCATCTGAAAAGGTTCAAATGGGGATTAATCATTTCTCTGGGTAATGAAAACACAAAGTTATTATGTTAGTTATGAAGGGCAAAAGTCCCTTATGCCTACTGAACACAAGAGAATGCTGGGATGAGGTTTTTCTTGATTATTTCCCTGTATTTCCTGTGCAGCTGTTCTTTTAGCAGAAGCTAATGGATTTGGGAATATTCAGTCATTACATCTCCCTGAAATTATTTTTTCTTAAAAGTGTATCAAATAATAAATGTTTCAACTGGGAAAATTTTCCTTTTCTCATACTAATTTTTTTTTTTTTCAGAAAATACGTTATTCTGTTTAGGTTCCTCTACTTCTTTGATTGTGTGTATTATTACACCTTTCCCTCATCTCCAAAGTGATGTGCCCAAAATATTAACCTTATTAACCATATCCTGTGTATCGATGTCTGCAGTGTTTTCCCATGGTGAGATCGATTCAAAAGGCATGGCGCAGATGTCCAGCTGTCCCCAATGCTGCTTTGCCAACCCCCTCATTTTGATCCAGAGGTGACCTTTCAGCCTGTATGATTCATGTCCTAGTAAATGTTCTACACCAGAGCAAAAAGGGTGGAGGAAATCCCTACATCCATCGTGTCCTCCACCTTCACCGGCGAGGCCGAGGTTCCCAGTGACGCCTGCAGTCTCTTCAGATAGATGGTGGAGCTCTGCCCTAGTCCTGTGTTGCCTGCACTAACACCACCTTCAGTCTGCCAAGAGGTTTTCCAATGTGCTAAGATGTCTGCACAAGAGTTGTTCTCAGAGGAGTATTTTTATGAGACTAGGCTGTAGAACTCTTTGCTGCCACAAGCTACTCCTGAGCTAAGGGACAAGCGGATTCAAAATGGGATTAAATATGTTTGAGGAAAATAATCCTCTCCTGGCTGGAGATTAGACCTCAAACTCCTGCCTTGCTACAAACTCCTTTTTTGACCTTAAGCAAATCTCACCTTCTCTGTGCTTCTGTTCCCTGTGGTTGTAAAATGTGGATTCACATGTGCCGTGTTGGGGAAATAAACGTACCAGAGATGCTCAGCTGTTATACTAGCAGGGAGCCACATCAGTTATGTAGTTAATAGGATTTAAAAATACTGAAAGTGGTATTAATTAAGGACATAAGCTAAGTACTAACTGATGGGGTCAGGAGGAAGTAGCTCTCCCTAAACACAGTTTATCCCACATCTGTCTACTGGCCTCTTCCATCGAAGCATCTGGTACTGTCAGATGGGTTACTGAACCAGATGGACTTGCTCTGCAATTCACTCTAACGCTGTCTTTGTTCCTGCATCTCCTGACTCATTTCTTCCTAAAAGTTTCCATTTTCCATTTGCTGTGTGTTACTGGGGATTGATTACTCCAGAGCAGAATCTATGCCCTATCCGTGTGGAAACCTGATACATACAACAGGCTTGATTGGGACTGAGAGTTTTCTTCCTTCTAATAAAACTGGAAATCATAGATAACTATTGCTGGCTAGTGTTTAGACTTTGGTGATTTTGCCAAAATGGGAACAAGCAGAACAGAAAATTTGTTTCTTTATCCTGGAAGCACATGGTGGTACAGAAAGGTCAAGGTCACAAATCTGTGTCACTGGCCTATGTCTATATCGGTATTAAATGTGTATCTTGGCTCCCTCTTGCCTGTTCTCCTCCCCAGCAGGTCACCACTGCGTACCCAGCCAGGTAGCCACTCTTGTTGCCATCACGTGCCTGGGAAGTGTGCTGGGTGGAGGGTGTTTTGTGGACACCGATGAGTTCCCCCCACTTGCATAACCAAACACAACAGCTGGCGCTAAACAGTTTCCGTGCTGAGGTTTGGTCATGGGTTGGGACAAGGAGTTGGATGCTCTCAGTGGCCATCCTTGGCCTCAGCAGAGCCAAAACTTGACTGATCAGTGCCACAGCAAAACAGAGGAGAGGGGAATTCAGCATGCTGCTGGTGTATGGGGAGGCAGGTCTGATAAAGCAGAGTCAGTCTGGGAGACCTGGGGCACTCCTGTCCCACCCACCAGCTCCGCACAGGTCCTTGTGTGCCTCTGGCACTCCCAGCATCAGCCAGCGGAGTATCTTGCCGGGAAGAGCCGACTGATGTATTTTAATTAGAGTGAGAGTAAATTACATCGGACTACGAGAACCCGACTTTTTCGCAACGGCTTGGGGAAAATGGAAAGACTAGCATTTTCAATTTAAGGTTTAGTTAGATAATGCCTGTTGGTGCCAGTAGATTACAGAGTGGATATTAAATCCTCCAGGATTTGCAATGGGAAAGGACTCGCAGAATCCCTAAGTAGGCAGGAGAGCATGGCTATGGAGCTATCGTCCCCTGGAGGTCCCAAGTGGGAAGAGAAAATGTGAAGTAAGTATTTTCTTTGAAGGAGGCTCCATGTAAAGAGCACACATATGCACGCTGTGGCCTTTAAAGGTTTCCCTGTTAAGAAGCTTTTCTTGCTTCTGACAGCAGCCAAATGGCATGTGAAAAGGTAATGGGGTCTGTCACACTGCTGGAGCAGGGAATGCAAGGCTGGACTCCTGCGTCCTAATGCTCTTGCTGTGAGGTTTGAGACAGGTCTCTCTCTTGCATCCTACAAAAATACCTTCTGTGCGATTCCCTGTAAAACCAAGACAGCTGTCCTGTGGCACCCAAGTTACAGGGACCCAAAAGCAGTTCCCAAGCAACTCTGGTGCTGGGCTGTCTGATAAAATCAGTGTAAGCTGGTGCTGCTGCAGGGGTTGATGAGCAGTTCCCGACAGCAGCGAAGCAGACTCTCTTCCTGGTGACTCGGGATCTATTGGCCCATTTAGCCCACTCCAACTTCAGCAGGACCTGGGGGCACCTAGAACTTGTCAAGTTTTTCCTAGAGCTCATCGAAATCAGACTAACCAAGTTTAGTGTGCCAGCCATAGGAAAGTTGTCCAACGCGGCAGTCCAGGGGAGGTGGGCTAACTCTATCGTAAAGCATCGCAAACAGGCCTTATCTGAGTCAACAAACAGTCTGAGGTAGTTTGACAGAATCTGCTTTGAGTCCTCCCTGAACCATACCCAGCGGCATCGAGTCCAGCATCAGCAATGCTGGGGGAGCTGCTCCTTCTGGCCTGTCCCCCTCTCTCCTGCTGGGCGAGCTGCAGGCCATGCCTCCCTGCCTTCTCAGGGAGAAACTGCTGAAAACTCCTATTTGCAAAACACTGAAGTACATGTAGTAGCAAGCAACAGAAAGCACAAAAAGCTTACCCTTCATTACTCTAACACACAGGCAGCTTTGTCTGACAGGGCATGGCAACTATTCCAGGACTAAACAGGTCCAGGAGAGCTGAACAAGATGAGAAAGATTTCTCTTGTGACACGTTGAGGTAGCAAAATTACTGGCTGTTCCAGATCTGCAGATGCTAAGTATTTCCTATTTGTTTCCAGCCACAGTCCCATGTGTGACATATCCATGGACTTACTTTTACATGTAGTAGTGATCTCTTGAAGGCGGGTCCTAAGCTAGCCCCCGAGATTATGAAATATTCAGGGCAGAACTTGGCCTTGACTAAGGGGGTCGGAAAGGGGTGTCGCTGTGCCCCGGGCTCCAGCGTGGTCTGGAGGAAATGCTCTGTTGCGTTGCATCACTTCTGTCTGTAGCCTGAAGACGTAAAAGTCTAAAGATCGGATTCTTGGCAATAAGAATTCAGAAGCTATCAAAGTCTTTGATTGGAAGATCCCAATAGTTTTGTTAAGAATCCGTCCCTGTATTTTACGCTTGCCAATTAGCAAATTTAAACACTTTGTGTGTTATCTTTGTGCAAGCAAGTGGCAAATTTATGTCATTAAAATATTGCAAAAAATTGAAGGTTCACAAGCAATTAGATTTTATTATTCGTGTTTATGCCGCTGAAGAATTGTTCATTTTAAAACTTTATGGTTAATATGTACAAAGATAAAACTGTGGCCTGCCTTGCTGCGGTGACAGAAGTCAGGTGACTGAGTGAGCTGAATGAATTATTAACGTTGATCAGCATTTGGAGCTACTTACTTTGATTCTTAACTAATTATTGCAGCCAATTTTCATCCAAGAAGAGGGTCTGTCCCCATGTTGTTTCTGTTTCCCCTGGACTAGCACAGATCATGCACCATTTTAGGTCAGAAGCTCAGAATTACATATATGCTAGCAAAATTCAGCATAAACTTGCTCGCTCTTGCATGTCAGTTGGCATCACCCTTTTTCTGATTATCAGACGGCTTCGTTACAGTCAGATAGTCAGTCAGACAGTAATACCCCCTGTAGCACCCCCCGTGTTACCTTGAACCGCACCGAGGGTGCGTTGGGCTGGGTGTCAGGAGCTGTGCCAGGCGAGGGGGACGGGCTGGGGTTGCTCTGCGGGGCAGTGGGGGCTTACGAATAGAGTCTGTGCAGAGAAAAGCCGTCCCTGGGCCAAGAAACTAGACCCGGCAGCCTAAACTTTCAGGAAACCACAAATTGCTGGGGGTGAAAGAGGGAGAAGACCACTCTTGAAGCTCACTCCCCTCTGAGGCAGCCTGACTGTAAATTTTGCCATTGCGCCTTGCTCTGACAGCCCAGCTTTGGGTGTCCAAGTGTCCTCTGCAGCTGCTGGCTGGATTGGAGAGTCCCGTCACCCCCGTCCCTACTCCTTCCTTGGGATAGAGAGAGGATGCCTGACCCCAGATCCAACCCCTCCGGTCTGCCTGAGCAGAGGGAGGTGCTCAGTGCTCTCTCCTTCAGCCAGGCTGGCTGTCCTCCCTCTGCAAGCTGGCTGTGCAGCAGCGCTGAGCTCAGACAGCACTTCCAGGCTGCGAAGTTCATTACGACGTGTCTGGGGCTTCTCTGACCAGATTCCCTAAGCAGGCACAACACGGCCCAGCAGCTGCGAGGTTCATTACTCCATCCCCACGCTGCCGGCGCGGCCAGTCCTGCTCACTGCCTCTGACCGCTCAGGCGATGAGCCCCATTATTTTCCTTCGTGTCGCCCAGTCCAGGAATGCAGAATGCGCTTGTAACTTGCTCTTCTCATGCTTAAGTGGTGGAACTGAGATGTTTCCAGCAATTTCAGGACAGGAAGAAGATTTCTCTTTGATTGCTTTTTAATCACAGTAATAACAGTAATGGAGCAGTGAGTGGAATTGATGGGAAAGAGCTGAGCTCTGTTCTCTGGTAACTCCCATGTGGGGTAAACAAGGAGAATTTACTGGCTTCTCAAGTGAATTGGTAGTATCCTCACTCTTCAGGCATTACTGTCAGCAATGTCTGGGGAAAAATAGCTGGTATCCGGTACCTGGGAGAAGAAATATGCCAGGCACCCTCTGGAAAGCTCCCTGCCTTAGTGTGTCTAGGGTAAATGAATAAACCTTGCTTGCCTCTGTTCTTATCCCCACAGATTCATATGTACAGTTGCTTTTTTAAGCAGCTGTCAGGGCTACCTCTATGCGTGTCTGGCCTTAAATCGCATCTTTAGCAGCCCACAAAGGATTTATTCTCTCTCTCGGAGGCAATAGGAGCCATGACATAGGTGAGAAATTTGAGCTGTGCAGAACCGGAGTATCACCAGAAGAGTTCAAGTGGGTGGCGGGTCCCAGTGATGGCCTGGGGAGACTTTGGTCCAGGCTGGGGCAAAACAGCAGGTCTCCTCACAGCCTGGTCTCTGCCAGGCTGATTTTGGGCTGCGTATGCGTGAGCAAGTGCTTTCCCCCCATGGGAAGGGGTGAGGTTTTACTCTGGCAGAGAGGCGCTGAAACCACAACCAACCACAGGCTGGGGGGTCTCTGGAAATGCCCTTGCAGGGAAGGACTTGCGTGGCACCAGCGTTTGGGAAGTGACCTAGCTGGGCGTATCTGCAGTGTAGTCTCAAGGTATTACACTAGAAGTGCGTCCATCAGTCTGGCTTTGACCTTCAAGGATGTGGGAATTTTCTCTAAGCTGACGTGACCCTGACTCAAAATACCCAGAAAGCAGTGAAAAGAAAGCCTCCAGGAGCTGGGAAAAATGGGTTCTCCAAACCTCTTGCTCCTATAAAGAATGTTTTGAAGAGACTTGACCTCACTGTGACTCTTAGAAGCATACAAACAACAAAGAGAGACCTGGTCCCCAGGGTTTTTGGTCAGACATGGAGCTTTCTCCTTTATTTCTGCAGTATGTGTTGCACACATGAAGGGCCTCGTTTACATCAGCGCAGTCGTGTCCTGTCTGAGGAGGTGGAATTCCTCTTGCTTTGCTGGTCAAGACAAACACGACAAAAACAGTTCATGCACGATACACCTCGGAGCCGCACCGCTAGTTCCCCGGGACTGGGAGGCAGAGCGGGGCTNGAGGTGGTGGAAGCTTTTACTGGAACATAAGGGACCTAAGTGATTACTGGACGCCTGCTTGGGGGCAAAACAGGAGATTTGAGGGGGGGTGGGGGTAGTATTTTATCCTTTCACACACATGCTCAAACCCCTCAGGGCATTTCCTAATAACTCTATCCCACTTTCCCTTTCTTCACATGCTTCCCTACCATTCTATTCCTTTCTCCTCTGGTCATTAAGGAGAAAAAAAAAAANCCCTTGCAGGGAAGGACTTGCGTGGCACCAGCGTTTGGGAAGTGACCTAGCTGGGCGTATCTGCAGTGTAGTCTCAAGGTATTACACTAGAAGTGCGTCCATCAGTCTGGCTTTGACCTTCAAGGATGTGGGAATTTTCTCTAAGCTGACGTGACCCTGACTCAAAATACCCAGAAAGCAGTGAAAAGAAAGCCTCCAGGAGCTGGGAAAAATGGGTTCTCCAAACCTCTTGCTCCTATAAAGAATGTTTTGAAGAGACTTGACCTCACTGTGACTCTTAGAAGCATACAAACAACAAAGAGAGACCTGGTCCCCAGGGTTTTTGGTCAGACATGGAGCTTTCTCCTTTATTTCTGCAGTATGTGTTGCACACATGAAGGGCCTTGTTTACATCAGCGCAGTCGTGTCCTGTCTGAGGAGGTGGAATTCCTCTTGCTTTGCTGGTCAAGACAAACACGACAAAAACAGTTCATGCACGATACACCTCGGAGCCGCACCGCTAGTTCCCCGGGACTGGGAGGCAGAGCGGGGCTGGAGCTGTGCCCTGTCCCGCGCTCGTCTGGCGGGGCTGGAAGGGGGTGATGCCCGGCATCCTCCCAGGCTAATACACAACGGGGAGCAGTTCCGTTCCTGTCCCGGGTGTGGAAAGTGGTGTGTGCGAGGTGTGAGGGAGGCCCTTGCAGTGAGGAGAGGAAGGGGGAGCGGAGCAAACAGGCTGGGAGCCATGGGGCTGCAGAGGTGGGCAGGGCAGGGGGCAGCGGGAGGAAGGAGATGCTTCGCCTCCTCGGCCGGTCAGTTGTGAGCTGGGCGAGGGGCTGGGCACATCCCGGCTGACAACAGCCTTCTTTAGGGCAGGAAAGATGGTTGGGGGGGGGNTCCTCAAACCCCTCAGTGCATTTCCTAATAACTCTATCCCACTTTCCCTTTCTTCACATGCTTCCCTACCATTCTATTCCTTTCTCCTCTGGTCATTAAGGAGAAAAAAAAAAATAAAATAAGTGCCATTTCAAGTATTCTGGAGCAACCAACTTTCAGCCTCAGAACTTTTGTCTGAGGTGTCAGATGAAAAAGCAGTATCTTTGCAAGGGGATTAGCAGGAAAGTAATTTTCAGGGAGCAATAGGCGTGACCTCTCTCAGCAAGGCGTTGCAAGCATTTGGGGGTAGGAAAGGTGAGGGGAAGCCATTCCAAAAAATGCTTGAACAGAGCAAACCATGAAAAATCGCTGTCGGGTCTTGATTCTCTGTTCTGCAGCTGCTTATCACCGTTTGAGGGCTGTGATCCTGCAATGGGCCAGCTGCTCCCATTGACTGGCCTGGGGAGGCTTTTGCACAGCATGGACCTGACCTCTCAGCTTTGTCCAAGGGGAAAGAAAATAATCTCGGTGAGATCATGTAAAGGCTAACCAGCCCTGGCTGGTTTGTAAGCTGGGTGCTGACACGATTTGTCTATCCAGGGGACAAATAAAAAAATATTATCCCTAGCAAAAAGCTATGGTACTAATTCCCATTGCAGGAAACACACCCGATACATAAATGAATTTTGGTTTAGGGGATTTAAAAAAAACTCTACAAAACAAAAAAGCCCCCAATACCTATGGCATCTAATCAATCTTATCTTAGTAGGGTGGATTTTCTTTTTATTTCTTAATTAGAAAAGGTGACTGGAGGGGCCCTTTAATGGGATAGAAAGCCTCTCTGCCCTCCACCAGTAGCTGGCCTTGGGCTGTAGCAGCTCCGAATGAGTCCTCTTGGATGGCTTTTTGGAAGCCAGCAGGAGCAGAGCTGAGCTGATGAAGGGCCCCAAGGAAGCGTGCCGCCACCAGCATGTGCTGAGGGAGTCTGCAGGGACCTCGGGGAGGTGGCAGTACTGGACCCTGATCCAAACGACAGCGGCATGTCCCCATCTGGGGCAGGGGCCGGGTGACAGGGTAGAGAGGCATGGGATGAGTTTCAGCCTGTCACTGCTCCCAGTGGCTGGGGCCCCTCCATTCCAGGAAGATATTTGGACACCCCCCCCAGCTTGAGACCTTTCACCAGGACTTAATAGCTATGGTCATATAAACACATTCAGGACAAGGGGGCAACTGGTATAGCAGAGGGGGGGTGTGCTACCCAAGCATGCATGCTTCCCAGGAGAAGCAGAGCAGCTCGCTCTGCAGAGGCAAAAGGAAGGGCATTGACAGAGAGGGAATAAGGAGGTGACAGTAGAAGATGGGGTTACGTTGTTAAGGCCTGCAGAGCTTTCAAGGTGATTAAGTGGTTTGGGAAAAGTCCTTGTTTGCTCTAGTAAAGGCTATTCCCTTCTGCACCTTCCCTCTCCCTGGCAGAGATTAGAGCAGTAAGGTTAATACAGTAGCAGGTACATCCATGAAAATCCGCAGCTGAGTCTTCACTCCAAGTGCTGCCAGCTCTTCCCTAAATCTTCATGAATCAAGGTGCCTCGTTGGAAGTGGCTCCATTGCCTTTGTTGACGTAAAAGGGGCGGTAATGTGACTGCAATGGAGAATTTGGGGCATGTGAGTTTGACCTACCTTCTTTTTCTGACCGCCTATGCTTCACCCTCCTAGGTAGCCCAACCATATGTATCTTAACATACTCCTATCATAACACCTTCAGTCTTTCCTCTTTTCCTCAGAGCAACACCGCCTCATTTCACTACTGTAGGTGCTGGAGTGATCAAATGCAAATGGTGTCGGTTTTTGATTTACACACATGCTTTGCATGGACTTCATTCCTGAGCCAAATGAGTCTGTGCATCATCTAAAATCTCAGACTATGACTCACAGTTTGATGAGAGGTTTCTGGGAGAAAAGGAATGTCACCTTTATTTTTATGCTTCTGTCAGTGTCTATTAATTGCTCGCTAACCTGAGAACTCATGGGAGTTTTCACACTTAAAGCCATGCACAGTTACGCGAGCAATCAAGTAAATCGCATGGTATTTATTTGTGCTCTCTGGCTGGCAAGCCAAAACTCTTGTGCATGGAAATTCTCCACTGTCGTGTATTGTTTATTTGTGCCTCCACACATTGCAGGGCCCGGTATTAAATGTTTGTGTAAACAGAAGCATAAGTGGAGAGATGAGGCAGAGCCTAAAGGAACTGCCATTTTCCTGCCTCTGTTTACTGCAGTCCCTAATTGTGTCTCTTCTCATCAGGACCTACCCCTGGAATTTAATTCTTATCTGCGCCAATACAAATAAGCAACACGTGGCAAAGTTGTCGTGCAGCCTAGTGTTGTCTTGGAATGACTGCAAAACACGGCAGCCAGTTCATTGATTGTGATAGCTGGTTGTACTGCTCAAGGCAAAATCTTTGGCCTGGATGAGAAGAGGCTTACACCGATGATGTGTTGACCAAGGCAATAGGGAATAGCTGTGGTTTTGTAATGTCTGATCTGTCTTAGCTTTGATCCGCTGCCCGGATCTCACTTGCAGAAGGTGGGAGAGACCTCACGGCAATGTGCTGGTACACTTTTGTCCAGCACAGGGTGACTATCAGGGCTGGCAGGAGGCTGGAAGCATGGGCAGAGCAAACCCAACCCATCTTGCTGCTCTGTGTCACCTCCCAATGCCTCCTGCTCAGTGTTCCCTTTTGTTGAAATTCTTTTCGGTTTATGGCTTTAATTTCCAATATAATTAAGAGATGGAAGAAGGGGGCTTCATTTTAAAGAACTCCCTGTGGGTTACAAAGACATTCCTCCTTAAACAGTGTGGTCCTTTGTGAAAATTCATATTTACAGAGCTTTTAGAATGTGTATTACTTAAATACATATTTAAGACTATTTTAAAAGCTAGATTATTGGCCTGATAGACCATAAAAGCTCCTGCAGAGCTACTGCAGTCCAGAGCATGTATTTCTATTTTGGGACTTTTTAATGCTTGTATTTATCAACTCAGTGGTTAGGTTCAGGGCTATCTGGTGAATATAAGCTATAAAAATAAAATACCTGCTACAAGTGTATGCATGAGAGAGAAAGGGAGACAGAAAAATAGGCGTGACTTCAACATGGTAGAAGTTACTCAGGCTTTCTCTGTGTGGATTAAGGAAAGCAGGGGTTGTGCCGTGCAGTGGGGTGCTTATTGCTAAGAAGACCATGCTCACATCCACCAGTGCCCAGTGCTAACCAACTTCACTTTCCTGGGAAAGAGACCTCCCCAGTATAACACCACCATTAGGGGAGGATATGTTGGTATCTAAAATCACTGGCAAGAGTCTCCATCTGAGCACACGCGTGATGGAGCAGATGATCTTTTAGCAAGGCCGTGATCAAACACAAGACAGAAGATATTGCAAAACTTGGCTGTTCCTAGGAGATATGTTTTGTTGTAGCACATTCAGAGGCTCAAGGATGGATTTTTGGACAGTAATACAGCCTACCAAGGAACATCCCTTTCACTGGCATTCATCTCCTAGTGGGGCCTTGAAAGTTTAGCAGAGACATACAGCTGCAGTCCTTAGGCAGCTACTTTCTAACTGTTGTGTATTTCCTCTGTTTCCTTCCTTCAGTGTGGGAATGGTCTCGCTTCTTGACCCTCTCCTTCTTCCAAGTCTTATTTCCAGGGAGCAGTAAATAATCTTTCATAAATGTATAATCAGAATTCAAAATATAGATTTCATTTGTGGAGATGGGGGAAAAAACTTGGTGGTCTTAATTCAGATCGTGGAAGATCTTAATGCAGCATGTGAATGGATGTTAAGAAAAATAGATTAACTTAGTGTTTCTGTGTATATGCATTAACTGTTTGTTAACCTTGAATATTTAAGATAAAAAGACCTAAAATACCACTTTCCTCTGCCCCCTATAATGTACTGTTACCCGTTTTGTGATAACAGTGCAAAATGAGTGACTTACAGATGTTCTAGTGATTTATGTTCGTAGTCTGAGCCCTCATCTTTAATATTGCATCTGCCCACTGTAGGATGTAATTAGCAAGATACTTTTATATGGTTGTCTTTGGTATCATTTACACAACCTGTGCTTTCTAGATGTCACACAGACTACTAAGAGCATATGATATCCCTGTAGGGAGGAAAAGTACTGCAGGTAGATTCATGTGTGCTGTAGTATTTGTATAGCTTCTAGAAGCCTGGATCAAATTTTAGACCAGGGCAAAATCTTTTCAAAATGTCGTTTTGAAGCATGGATTATTCCTACAACCCAGAGCTGTGGAGGCGGGCGGGGAGTTTAATGTACATCCCTCTGTGGATGCAGTTAACTACTGAAAAAAATAATAGAAGCTGTTGACGTGAAGCTTTTACTTTCCCATCTCCAAAGGACCCAAGCCCTAGTCTCTCAAGTCTCAGCTATCCCTAGAACAGATAGTTCTCCTGCGGAAGCTGCGCACATGCTTTCACACCAAGGGTATATTTCTTACCAATACAGACTGCTTAGAGGATTTCCATGTCTGTGGCGTCACCTTTGCAGACTGGTGTCTCACTATTGAAGGATAAGCTGTGACAACATAAAACAGCCTGTTATAGATCAGTCCCTGCCACCATCCCCGTCTCCCCTTGCGAGCGTCAAGGTGAGTAGCAGGACTGGAAGTGCCACATAATTAGTATTGCACTGCTTAACATTGAAATGCAGCCATTTCTGGGGTGGGACACAACAGCCATCAGACAGATGCCTATTCCACCACCCAATCAGTTAGGAAAAGGGAGTAAAGAAGGTCTGTCTAATTAAAATGTCTGAGGAATACAGAGAGGTGGAATGCAATCAGTCCAATTAAACTTAGGGCAAGTCCCGAACTAAGCATTCTGACTCTCGCAAAGAACTCTATAGGCTATTTAATTAGTGCAAAGAGCCGAGCCCTGGGTTTCATGTCAGAAATTAATGACAGTACCTCTGGCAGCGTGATAAGTCCTAACCCCCTTCTACATACCAGCTCCATTCTCATTCCAAAATAATACCAGCGCTGCTGAATCACAACCAGTTTCAGTGCTATCAGGCAATGGCCTTTCCCCCCATCTCCCATTCGCAAATTAATCAGACCCAACTCCGTTTGGCATGTGCTGATGCTCTTGGATTCCACCTCTGGTACCCTTGAACTAGTGGGTAGTGAAAAGAGGATTATGAGACGGTGAATGGGGGATTCTGGTTCGGATGAAGGAGGACAGGCAGCTATTGCATTTTTTTTTTTTTAAATGGTTATTTCTCAGTGGCTGTTATTCTTTCAGGACGATAGCTGTTTTAAAGTACTGATGAAGCTAGACGGCTAAATAGCCGTGAATATAATTTCCTAGTACCTTTCTCTCCCTGATCCCTATGCCTCTAAAATAGTCTAAAATTCTGATCTCTACCCATTACTTAAAACTCCTTCAACCATTCACTAGAAAGAAGTTTTTAATACTCTTTGACACTCCTTACTAAACTCCCGCTGCCCTGGTTCAGCAGAGGGAGTTGCTCACGTAAACCTGTGCGTGTATCAGAGACTGACAGTCGGGGCAGGGGGTATGGGCCAAGTGTGGGACTGCTCCAAGCCTTCTCAGGGGGGAGCAAGAATAGGATTAAATGTCTTACCATCTAAAAAAGGGGCAGAAGGAAGGGGGGAAAAAACTAAATGCCTAGTACCGGTCTTAGTGAAGAGGCTCCCATCAGACTGTTTGCTGAAGTCACCAGGCGGATTCTGTCCCACCGAGGAGAACTGAAAAGGCAGCTTAGTACCATTGCCTACTGGAAGATAGAAGAGGTTGCGTTATTCCATGGTGTTGCGTGCGGAGTGGGGAAGCCTAAGCATTGCAAAACACACCCTGCAAAACTACCTTCAACCAGCCTGGGGGAAAATGGGAACTAATAGCTTTGTCCCTTTTCTCTTTTAGTAAGAAAAGGCAGATGAGAACAGTTGTGAGGTCCCGGTGTACACAGTGTGTGCGTGTGAAGAGATCCCAGTGCTCCAGGCAGGCAGGGAAAAGCCTTTCTCTGGAGAGACCCAGAGTGCAGGTGTGACTGAAGAGCAGCAGCTTCCTCGCAGGTAAACTGCATCTCCAGAGACTGGAGCGATGAGGCAAACCTATATACCTGCCAAAGCTCCCCTGCCTCCAAGCAGTTGAGGCTTTATTCAAAGCCCGTTGAAATTAAAGCAAGGCTTCCCCTCCTGGCCTCCTTGGGGTCAGGCCCTGGCTGCCAGAGTGAATCTGAGCGCAGAGATGATGAGAGGGAGACAGCCCTGCCTGTGGCATGAAAAGCAGGAACGACTCAGGTGTGGCTGTGAGTCACGAGAGCTCCCCCAGGTAGAGTGGCCGTGGATGCTTGTAGGCTGCCTCTGAATGAAAGGAAAGGCGGGACCCTCTGAGCATGAACCAAGCAGAGTAAGAAAAATACAGGCGAGAAAAAGGAAGGTGGGGATCTGGGAAGAAAAGGCATGACTCGCTGCTGCTGGTTGTCGGTACACTAGATCAAAGCACCCCCACCCCATTGTGCTGGACGCTGTACAGATAGTGAACATTGGGCAGGCTCTGTCTTTGAGAACTTAGGAGCTAAGTAAAAGGTGTATGTGTGATGGAGAAGAGCATCCTTGTGCTTCTGAGGGTATATGGAAAATGCTTCTGCTTCTGCCACAGCCTCCATAGGTTATCTGGGATGATGTTGGCACTCCCATCGATGGCAGTTGGTTAGGTATCTCAGGATCTTTACAAATTGGCCCCTATGTTTTCTACTGTCTTCTTTCACTGAACGATGAGGACCAGGAATGCCTTTCCCTCCTACACATGTAGCACCTAGGGCAGTGAGACCTGAGTTGGGGTGTATGCAGACGGTGCTGAAAACCCAGCTAAGAGATGGTTCTGTGGGACAGTGTTGAGAGGTGACAGGACAGCTGAGAGGGGAAGCAGAAAAGGTTGGTTAGCCAGCTAGAAAGCTGTGGCACGGGGGGTTAGGTCCTTTCAAACTGAAGTCGGAATTACCCGTACCAAGTGTTTCCTCAGTTGCTTGGAAGGAGGAAAATTCCCATGATCGTGGGTTGAAACTGGCTGTAAAACAAGAGCATCCAGTTCAGCAGTTGGCTCCTGATGAGCTGGCTCAAAGGCCTGTGCCTGGCATTGCTCTATGAAACAGTCCCCACCAATTTGGAAGCAGCCCCAAACCAGAAATCTGGGTCCAGGGAGTAGAGGAGAGCCTGTTTTTTTTACTCTGGGCTCTAGGGAATGGTGAATAGTCTCCTCATTTAGGCAACAAAGCACTGTCACTGCCACAGAGCTGTCTTTAGCTGCATTAAATTGCCAACTCAGGTTTGTCTACGCAACATGACTATTCTGCAGAGAGACCTGCAGGCAGAGGCTTGGATTTAGAGCTCAAGAGAGACAAGTAGGGGAACATTTCTTGCTCAAGCACACATTGTCTTAGCCACTGTGACAGGCACGTGCTCCAGGGTTTCACTAGGATGCCATGCTGTGACGCAGATTGGGGCTGTTGTACCCCTTTTGTGAGACACTGGGCTCCCAGAAGAGCGAAGAGAGAGATGAATGCTTTGAGCTGTTATGCTGCCATCCTGTGGACTGCTTTTCAATTTAAGTGGTTCTCTCTCCCTCTCTGCTGCCTGAGTCCCTTCTATTCTTCATTCAAAGACTTCCAAAGGCACAAGATCATCTCTTCAGCCTCCTCCTGGCTTTGGCCAAAACATTTGTAACACCAGGAGAAGAAAGCTCAGTGGAAGAGGACAGAAAGCAGCATCGAGCAGGTGAACACACTGTTCCTCTATCTTTTAGGCAGCATTTGAAACCTTTAAGGTCTCTTTTCAGCCTCATTACGTCATCCCTGAAGGCAGATGCTCTGTGATACTGTCTTTAATGACAAGAGCAGCGGAAGGCTCCTTGACTTTAAGCAGGGCTTAAAAACCTATAGGTTGAGCTCAAATCCAAGCAGTTTCTTACTTTCTTACAGGCCACTGCAGTTAGGGCAGAGCACTACTGGGGTAGCATGCTTCAACGCAGCAGACAGACTCGCTGCTGTGGCCTCAGGCAGAATTTGCAGTGATCCAACCCAGTGAGAAAAAGGGCGCGTTACAAAACTATCATGAGATATTCAAGGATTCTGTGCGTATTATGCAATGCAAAGAGTGGTCCTCTTTTTTTCCATCTCGTTTTGTGGAATTCCTTAGCAAAGATGCAGTTGAAGACAGCACTGGACTTCTACATGACACATTAATAGAGCATAGAAAGCTCTAGAGAGTTAAATGATTATGGGTATATTGCATTATTCATCGGATAATCCTTTGCTAGCCAGCATGCAAGCTAAGTGGGTCATGTCTCCTGTTTTGCGTACTGATTCATTCTGTTCCCAAAGTCCCCGTCAGTGTGGTTTCAGCAGCTGGTTCCTTTCTATCAGAGTGTTCCCATAAGGGATCATGCTTGAGCCCTCACGCTGGTGGGGCATCCAGTGCTGCTCAATCCCTGTTTCAGCAGAGATGGTGTGTGCAATCGTGTGCTTAGTCTTTTTGGACAAAGTAACTTTGGCGGTGGAAAATATAGAATGAGTAGCTCTGGAAGGCAACCTGTCTGTGCTCTCAGGAAAATGTAGATGTGTAGGCGGAACAAATGCTCCCCCGGTATTTGTATATTCAAAAGTCCCTTGTAGGAAGCAGTAGGCCACTGAACTGCAAGCCACTGTTCAGCCCTCGCATTATTCTGTAGCTGACTGCATCCAGCGAGTGTCCCCACTGGCTCCAGTAAACAGCACTAATAAGAAATCCTGTATCTAGCAGTTGCTGTTGATCCCTCCCTTCTCTTGGCACATCCTTCAGGAGGTTGGGATGCTGGATCTCAGCTGGAAACCAAGAAGCCTCTGCTCCCAGGTCTCAGCTCTCTGATCCTCCAGAGGGAAGTCCAGGCACTCTGGTCCAGAGCAGTGAGCAGCCAAGCTTTTCCCTTCCTCCTGCCATGTCAGGTTTCAGCCCTGTCCCAGACGCACAGGGGAGAGGTGGTGGCAGAATGGCATTGTCTGCTGTGTTCCCCTCATCACAACCCCACCACGCTCTTCAAATGCATGTTGTGCCGTTTCCACCTGCACCCAAAGCGCCACGTTTTGGGTAGAGATGGGTTCATCCCATACAATTTTAGAACTAACCGTCAGCCGTCCCTTAAGGTTGAAAACAGTTTTGGATGCCGGGCTGAGGCTGTGGTCTCTCACCAGCATCGGCAGCTCCGCTTAGCAGAACGTGTGTTTCCCTGACAGCACAGGGCTTGTAAAGCCCCGAAGCAGCTGGGGCAAAACAGCAGCTAAACCCATCCGGGGGGTGTTTGGAGACAGGCTCCGTGCACAACCAACCCACCGCTGGCAGAATGCCCCTCTGCAGCCTCTGATGAAGAGGCTGCCCCCTCACTTGGGGGCCTGCAGGAAAGAGTCCTGTTAAAGGTTTGCAGACGCTGAACAGGGAGTGTCGTCCCTGCCCCTGGTCTCTGCTCCGAAGGGCGTCCTCACCCCCGCGGCGCCAGGCAGGGCTGCCAGTGAGCTGCCAGGCGTGAGGAAATTCGAGAGGAGAAGGGCAAAGTGGAAATCCAGACAAAGGGCTCAGTGTTGGGATCTGGGTTATCCCCGTGAAACCCAAACGACAGAGCGGGCAACATCGCGCTTCAATTACGCCTGCGGAGGAGTGCCACTGCTAATTGGTGGCATATCCCTTCGCCCTGCCCACCATCTGGCTTTGCAGAACAGCAGCTGTAAACACCTGGCAGATCCAGGCAGGGCCTTGCTCCCTAGGGACCAGAGGAAATTCGGAGGAAATTCGGTAAGTAAAATAGTGTTACCCTTTCTGTTCTTTTGTTTCTGCACGCATTGCCTTGCCTAGGCTTTTAGCACTCTGCTTCTCGCTCTGGAGGTCCTGACGCTAATTTAGAAATAGACAACTGCCATTTTACAACTGAATGTGTTGAAAACAGTCATTCACTCCAAAGGCTCATCCTGTAGAGTTCACGTTGTCAACGTCAGAGCTCAGAAAGGAACTCCAGACTCCTGCTTTTCTAGGACACATTCCTCAGTTTATCCTTTCCCTGCAGGGAAAAAGTATGTTTTCTGGTGAAAGTAAAATCCTAATGCAGAGCAGGCCTAGTGTAGCTTTCACAGATAGCAAAGTAAAATAAGCTTCTGGTGGAGAATAACACCGACTAATAACACATGTTAAAACTCCCCTATATTCACAAACTACACTCTTTGAAAGAGTTCCGTCGCTTCAGCTCTCATCCGTAGGGATGAGAACCTTTGCTGCCTTGTTTGACAGGAAAAAAACTTCTCCAAGCTCTGTAGGCTGGAGAGAAGACCTGGCATAAACAAACGCAGAGGGACTGTTCTTATGCGGGGGACAGCAGGAAATAATAAGGGAAAGCAAATTTTGGGACAAATCATTAAGGAGGTTCCTTTCCTATGCTGTGTTTGGAGGAAACCAGACCATGGTTAGGGTGCCATACCTTTGGGAGACAGGAACATGGAAAACCTCTTCAAGTTGTCAGGCTGGTTCCACTCATAGTTGTTCATCATGTACCGATGGTCGCCTGGAAAAGCAGAGCAGGGCATGAGCTGGAGGAGGCAGCTGAGTGGCCTTGAGAGGGACAGGAGGAGGGGCGGGGGGGTAACAGAGTGGAATTGCTTCCTCAAGCGCTGCAGGAGAGATGGTTCTGTCCTTTGAAAACGGGTTCCTCCATTCTTGTAATTCATCTGCAGGACTCTCTCTGGGGTGTAAAGCAATGCAGTAGTTGCCCAGAGGTTCAGCCTGGGATAAAAGAGAAAGCCCCCTCGGAGGCATAGCACAGCTGAAGCATTCGGCCATTCGCTAGATATGCTATCTCCTGAAAATCCGTAGGGAGACTTGAGGGTTAAGGCATTTTCCTACCAAAATATTGCTGTGTGGCTAAAAATATATCCCACTTCAAAAGCAGTGGTTTGGGTTTGGCTTCTTTTGTGTGTTTAACCTGTGCACAGAGCTGGCTTTCAACCAGCAGATCTTGAACTGCAAGTATTACAAAGCCCAAGAAAGTCAGTGTTGGGAGGGCCCAGTGGGTTGGTTTGTTCAATTTTTAACGAAAGATGCTAAACCCGAGTTGCAAACAGCTCTAGCTTCCTGGGCTCTTGGACAAGGGCGTTTGGTTCAGGCTTCATGATAAGCGGAAGAAATCCACCAGTTCCTGCCCTATCAGTACAGTTGCTCATGAAAATACTTTCTTTTAAGGCCTCAAGCGTTATATAAACCTATTGTTCTCTGCAAGGAGGTAAATTTGGTTCCCATGTTTAAATAGTTCCATTCTTTGATTCTTAAGTCACTGAACAAACTTTTATGTTATTTCTCCAATTTATTTCTGTGTTATTTAAGCTCCCTGGATGCTCTCTGATTATTTGTCTCCTTGCCACACTACTAAGTAGGTACCTGTTATGACAACTAAAAGAAAGTGGATTCCCTTTGGAGTCTGCTATTAAGCAGGTTTCATTCCATTAATATAATATTTCTTCCTGGGAAGTTTTCTTACGCTAGAAGATCAAGCCGGTTGCAAATGAATTTGTTGCAGTGACTCAGGGGGAGTCTGAGTTAATTAAATCCATTAAGTAATTGTGGAGTTATTTCCTTGCAGTCACTAGATGCAGAGTGCTGTCCTCTTTCAAGTGTAACTGTGGTTTGAAAAATGGAGAGCTCTGAAGTTTCTGAGACTCACCTTAAATAACATTTCCCAACCGAGTGGATACCACTGTTCTTCTCATTAGGCGGACTCCAAGCTGTGTCCATTAAATCCCTGGTAAAAGTTTCTGAAAGTGCCCAGGTTTCTGGCAGTGGTTAATTGTTGCCCTGCTCAGAAATGTCTTGGCACTTGAATCCCATGGATTTCAAGTACCATTGAGGACTTCTGGCATCAGTGACATGGAGGGGGATCCTAATTAAAAGGGATCAAGTCATCAAGAAGTAGTCAGTCTTTATCCAGAGCTGCTAGAACTGAACATATGCATACTCTTGTTGGGCTGTACAAATGGCCAAGCAAAATGTATTTGCTTCAGGATTGGCAAAAACCAGTTCAGCAGATGGAAGGTAACTTCCGAAGTAACTTAAATGCAAAGTGCTTTTATGCTGCTCGTGTAGTTTTCGGAAGTGCTGTGAGTAGTCAGGCATCCAAAACCCCTTTGGTATTATGCCATCAGAGTTTGCAAATTCTGTAAATCTCCAGATAAAGAAGAAGAAAGAAAAATGTACAAAAATTATTTTTGGATCTGAGCTGTCTTGTGATCCACTTGTATTAAGTTACACCGAACATTCTCAGCAAATCTTAGCACATGGAGTGTTGAGAATCTGACCAGGTATGTTACAGTGTTAAATGCTGGAAAACAAGTAACGTTCATTTCTGGCACTACTTTAAGGGTAGGGAGATTGTGAAAATCTGGCTTTAGCTGTGCATGGTGAGCACTTTGAATGTGATTCTTGACTTTCTGAAAGGTTGGTTCCCTGTACCAGAAGTCCGTCTAACTCATGTCTAATGGAGAGTGATGGTGCTAGATAAACATTATTGAACTGTTTGCAGTGCAGGCTCCTTGGGGCCAGGGACTTACTCTTTCTCTCCATAATGTAGGAACTCAGCAGGCTGTTGCTTGATGAATACTAGTGATTATCATTACAGATCTAAATGTTCTCTGGTCCCATGTCGCCTTTGTTCTTATTGCTCTAGGTTGTGAATGCCAGACAGGCAGACTCACAAAACCCAGGCTCTGAAAACGTTGTTAACCAATAACTGAACCCGTGTTGTTCTAACCTCTATGCATCTTTTCAACAGGCTGTATTTTGTCTGGCTTTTTGGTTTGTGGGGTTTTTTTTTTTCTTGTTGTAATGTGCATCTCTTTTCTGGAAGGAAGTTGGAGTGATTTGCGTGGCTGTTGCCCAGGAAAAAAGGTTGTCTATTAATATGGGAGGAATGTCTAGTGAGTACTGTAAATTTGAATGAAGTAACAGTGATCTTGCAGATTTGCAGTGGAGTTCCTCAGCTGTTACTGTTCTATGAACTGGACTTCAGATTATTCCTGCATCTTTTCAAGTTACACGTCCTCCTGGACAGCAAGGTGCAATTTATCCTCATGTTACCTACCCAGCTTCTTGACCTTTATTGTTCTGTTATCTGGAGTTCCACAATTATTAATAGATTATATCCTTATAGCAGCCTGGTGAGATAACAATTAATTCTGATCCGTATTATTCTTTCTGCAAGAGGTCATTTAATGGGATTAAGTAACTTGCCCAAGGTTATAAAGGCTGTTTGTTTGACCTGGGAAGTGAACCTCAGTTGTGGAGTCCCATTCTAGTGCCCTGTCTCCCTAATCTTATGTGAGCTTGACGCAAGTCCTTTCTGCAGAACTAATTGTGAGACACAGAAAGTAAGTGGGTTCTAAAACTTAGAAGATTCCTCGCAGTGCTGTGGTATTGACCATGACACCTCTGTTCACATAAGAAAGATCACCCATCCTTAGACATCACTGAAGAGTGAGGACCATTTGGCACTGCGTTTTCCCTGAATACCTTGGCTCAGGGCAGGTGGGAAACAAACCTCTCCCTAGTCGAACATGCAGAGAAGTATGGTCAGAGAGTTACGGCTGTTCAAGTCAGAGTTTAACCTGAATGCCAAAATGGAGACCTTTTTACTTGGAAAACCTGTTATTAAACTTTCGGTGACAGGCGCTTGCAGGGTAGTTTGTGTTCCAGCCAGGCAGGCAGTGGCTGAAACGGGCTGTTGTAAAATGGTATGTCATACCAGCACAGCACATGCACTGAGCTGTACAAATAGGCTAATGACAGGATTTCAAAGTTGCCTTTCTGGGATGGTGCCTACACATGAGATACTTTAAATCCCTGGACGTTCGACTGGCTCCATCCCCACATAGGTCTTGTAGGATAGCTCTGATATTCCAGAATGAATACCAGCTTACAGGTAGTGTTTCTCCCACTTTCCTTAGGTCCTTGCTTCCTTTCTCCTCTGTGAGAGCACACTCATCACACTTTGTCTCCTCTGAGTCTGAGCTAGGCTTTGCCCAGGGAAGGAGGGAGGGAAGGGGCAGATTTCAGATACTCTACCATTCTCCATGTGGTTCCTCTCTATGAAGTTGCGGCCAAGGTCAGCTTTGCAGATCTTCTCCACGTGCCTCATGCAGACATTTAGGAGATCATCTCTGAGGAGTCCCATAGATGGGCTCATGCTCTCCCCTTCAAGCAGCACGCTGTATGTTGGGAGAGATGGAGGGGGGACGTAATTCCGCATCAAAGCCCCAAACTCCTGTCAAAAAAAAGCGAGAGGTTACTGAGGAGCATAAGAGATGGGGGCCAGATCCTAGGGAACTGGCAAACATTAGGCTCCAAATAGTATGAAGTGCAAAGGAGAACAGTGAAGATGGAGGGGGCAGACAAATGTTCTGGCCGTGAGCTGTAGCCATCTATAAAAAAAAAAGTGTTGGCATGCCTAAGTTCATTCTTCACCTACCAGAGCAGAGACAGCTTCAAATGTAAGGGTCGATTCCTGCCGTACTTGTGCACTGCCCTGGAGAAGATTAATGCACCTTACACCCACTTGGGATTTGTCTTTGGGACAAATCCTGTCTTCGTAGGAAAAAATGAAAGGAATAGGAGATCTCAGTTACCTGCAGGAAGAGCACGGAGTCACTGATCTGGTGGATCTGCTCCCTGTTCTCCTTGTCCTCCCGCAGAAGCTTTGCTCTCTCTTCCAGCTCGTCCACGATTTCTTTCACGTTCTCCGATGCAATCTTTTCCCTCTGGTCCAGGGCAGCCTTCACTTCATCCCTCTGCCTCTCCAGGTCACGGATCAGCTCTTTGAAATGCTGGTCCACTGTGGCTTTCTCGTTGGTGGTGTAGTTCTGCAGAGGGAAGGGGCAGAGAGAGGAGGCAGCAGGAAAGATGGAGGAGAAATAAAACATTAAACTTCTCTGGGAGTCACTCGCTAGTAGAGGGATCAGAGGGGAACATGTCCAAGCATCCTCAGCATTTAGACTGTGACTATGGAGACTCTAGGTATGTAAGTCTTAGCACCAGAAAGGTTGGGCCAAGACAAGTAATACTTGTTCTTGCAATAGTTGCGTGTGTGTAATCTACAGGACATGCTGTCTTCCTTGACTATAAGAACATATCTTTTATTTCAACTCACGAACTGCACTCTTAGGTGATATTTAAAAACACTGTTTAACCTTATAAATCATAGTTCTGCCCCCTCAAGAATTCGAGGTCCAAATTCCCACCATTTCAAAGGACAAAAGGTGCTGAAACACTTTTTACAAACCTGACCTCTGGGTCCCTCTGAAATATTCATCAGAAGGACTGGGGACGTAACTATATTCAGAGTTAAAATTTCTAGGTCAAGTTTCCAATAATAATAGTAATAGTAGTAGTAATAATAGCAATAATAATAATAATAAAGCAGACAAAAAGCAGAACTGGCAAGCCAATGTGTGTGTACCACATAAAAGGGAGAAGAATGGCTTTGACTATTAATATTATGCAAATTTTCTGGGGTGTCTCCAAATAGTGTTTTCTCTGGTCTGTTCAGTTAGGGTATAAATGAAAAAAAACAACACTATTACTCTATTCTAACCCTTAGTGTGGTGAAAGAATTATAAAGGAGCCCTGTATCAGTATGGAAATAAGCTCCTCCATTATAAACAAGATGTTTGTTGGTGTGACTGCATCTGTTCCTGTTGCCTTAACTCTGTTTAGGAAATCCAGAGCCCTTCTGGAGTTTATTATTGTGTGTGGTCTAGCAAGAAAAAAAAGCAGCACACCTTTGTTTCCGAATCAGCCCTGGCTAGTGGTGACTGAAGAACTATAAGGGACCCAAAGCAGGGAGGTGCCTTGGATCATTTTGTACCAAGGCTGTGCGGCCTCTTCTTGATCTCCTGCAGGGTATGGTGCAAGATGACTTCAGTAGGAGTTGTTGCTTCCAAGATTTGGCCTAAGTGAGGTTTGGAGAGTGATGAGATAGAGAATGAGACAGAGAATGGGTGAGGAATGGAGTGAGTAAGAGCTGGATGTGTCAGAGAAATTGAGGAAAGGAGGGGAGGGATGTGAAAGAGTGGAAAGTGACATGTACAGGAGAAAAAAAGAAGTATGCTTGAAAGACTATTCCATACGCACCTTGATACGGTCCCTCTCCTTCTGCCACTTGTCCATTTCATCCTCCACCTCAATGATCTTCAGCTGCAGTTGCTCTTTCTGCAGTGAGAGCTCAGCCTGTGAGAAGAGAGGAGTCTCATGAACTGGGGCTGAGGGTGGCCCACTTCAAAGCAGCGCTGTGCTTCCACTTATGGATTTGGCTCTGAACAATAATAGCTGGGAGGTACAGGTTCCTGGCACTGCTTGAAATGGAGATCATGTGCTGACACTGGACAAGATCCCAGAGCTTCTGGCTGGGTCAAGAGATTCAGCTCCCTCAGCAAAGACGGCAGCAGAAGCACCCACCTACTAGGCTACTGTCATGGTGCCGCTTTTAATCACATTACAGTCATTAGCTGGAGGGGGAAGAGGCCTGTTTCAAAATTCAGCTGTGTATGCAGTGAAGGGCCCATCCCAGGGTGTGCCTGTGCAGCAATAACAGTTTTCATGTAATTACGGAATGACGTTTGACGAGTGTTGCAACAAGAGGACGATGCCTCCGGCAGGAATTCTGTTTAGACAGGATTGTGGATTAATTTGCTCTGAATTGAGAGCTTTCATGTTATGATGAAGCTGGGGAATGCTTGGAAAAAATAAAAAACACAAAGGGAGGAGGGAGGAGGTGTAGTCGACCATGCTTGGCTTAGATCAGCAACTTCACTGGGATTCATTTGCATTTCGTTTTGCCCTGGCTTCCCAGGGAAGCTCAGACCAGACAATTGCATGCAAGACAGTCCATAAACCTGGAGCCCATGGAGGATGGGCAGCCATGCAGTGGTGTAACGTGCCGGTGAGGGTGCATGCCGTGTCTCTGGAGCAGACCAGGACCTGGCTGTTTAGTAATGCCTTGCGCCGTTAACTCTGGGCAACCCCTCCCTCGGTCGTTCATATTCACCACGTCCCTGCCCAACAGATCATGACAAAGCCTTTGTTTACGCATTTGAAGATCTTTCTGTGTTTCATGTGTGTGCAGATTGGTCACAGCACAACTATAACTACAGGCAATCTGGCTACGGGGCGCATCCCCAGAGCTGTTTAGGAACTGTGCAGTTGGCAGAAATTACCTGTATTCCACAACTGAGCTATGTCGCGTTAGAAAAGTTCTGAAAACCCACTGTTCACGTGGGATCCTTTGGCAAATGCTTGTATTACCCAAAAGCACTTACATTTAGGCCAACAGTTAAGAGGCAGGGGAGACGAGGGACAGATAAATCCACTCCCACAGCAACTAACACAGTGAGGTCTCCCTGCTGTTTAAATGCAAGGTGTAGTTCCCACTGCTTTGCCACCCATCCAAGAACATAATACAACATGAAAACCTGGGTCTTCCTATGTGATCATAGTTGCCCTCGGGCTGGGAGTGTAAAAACTTTCAGTTCTCCATTCAAGAAGCAGAAAAAAGCATTACACAATGAAGAGCAGGCAGCAAGCTGTCAAACAGCTCAGACCAAGGAAATCAGCCCAACAGGGCTCGTGTCCTGGTGCCAGTCACCGTAGTGTCTGAACATCCTCTTGAGCTTGAATCAAGCACAGCTGCATCTTAGAGCCATTGACTCCAGCTGTTCCAATTTAGAAAATCTCTATTTATAGAGGGAAAACAATTTGATTGCTGCTTTATTGCCTTATAAAACACAAGAAAGGGGGAACAAAAAAGGCAAATGCACTTGAAGGTATCTCAATGCCAGAAGAGCTGCATCCTCACATTGTCACTGTAATTGTCGTTTGTTGAGAGTTACGGGAGCACTGGCCCCTAATATTATCTGTACACTCTGCCAGCCTTCAAGAGTCAACTGGATGCCATCGTGAGCTGAAGCTCGTATTCTGCAGGGGTTCAGAGCAGACATGGATTTGTGGTACAAGATCACCAGGGAACCGTGCACAGCAGGAAAATGCAATGAGATAAAAGCATTTTAGATCCAGATATTCATTGCACTGCAGTAACTAATGTGAGAAATTACACTATAACGCACGTTGTTTCCTTGAGCCACAGGGCTACATCTAGATGGCCTTAATTGTTAGTAAAGTAAAAAGCACATCTCCTGAGCAATGGGAGATCTTGTTTCCCTCCTCATCCCTAAATATCAGGAGGTACTTATCACAAGAATGTGAGTGAAATCATACAGAGAAGGACTGGAGGGATTTTTTTGAGAAGAGCAGACCTTTCACAGACACGTAGAGACTACCAAACACAAGGGATTTGGAAAGAAAAGTAACAGGAAAAAATTTCAGGTCATGGCTCAAAGGTGGTGATAACAATATTATACTTCTATAGTGCTTCTTAATTAAGATGGGTCTCAAAGGAATTTTGCAAACTATTACTTGCTCAAAAGTGATAGGTAACTCTTAACAGCTTGTTGCAGTTACAACATCCCTTCACCCAGAGAGGTAGTTTGGGTGCCTCTGGGGTGGGATGTAACAACTATTTAAGAGCAGACCCACACTACAATTTAGAGTGAGAATTATGATTTGCAAATGGAAATTACAGAGATAGTTCCAATAGCCAGAATGCAAATAGCACAGTCATCCAGGTTCGGCTTGGGTTAGGACGCCCATACTGAGGGGAAAAGGAAACATTACTACAGACAGGAGCAAGGGAGGTGAAGGGAGGCGTTTCACTGAATGATAGTACAAACACTAAAACTAGATTTGCCATAGAAACAATGTTAAAAAGAGGTCCGGGGAGACTATGGAATAGCACAAGAACTGGTGACATGGGCAGGAGGAGGTGGATTCAGTAGGAGTGCTCTGGAGATGGACCACAACGTAAGGAGTTCATCAAAGGTGATTTCATGCTGTTTTTAAGGCCCTGTTTGGCCTGGGACTGGCTGGAAGCTGCTTTAGCAGTCCACATACATCCAGTGTTACGCTTACAGACGGCTGGTTACAGGTACTAGGGACAGTCAACAACTCGGCTTCATTCCCTGTGAAGAAGCTTCTCTCCTAGCTTTCTTCGTATTTCTCAGATTTTACAGGGTCAACGATCCCTGATCCTTGGGGATGGACCGTATGATGGATGGACTATATGAGGGACCACCCAGAACAAATCCATTGGGTGAGACCTGGGGTTCAGAAAGTCCTAGTGAAAGATTACATAGCAGCTCCACCCCTTGCGGGGGGAGTCCCCACAGTGCAGAAATAACAATAACAGTGAAGAAGATCTAGGAAATACACGTTTAGACCATTCAGTTTGTCTATAGTAAGCTGAGAAATGCTAGCACTAAGAGTCTTTGAGCTAAGTTAATTAGGACAGTCAAGAGGCTTAAGTGAAAGTTCAGAGTGTACACCTAAACATCCACAACTGAACCCAGCCCTTGTGCTGTAAAGGACCTAGAGATGTGAGATTATGAGTCTTGCATCATGATGCAACTCATTTTTGCAAGGCAGCAATACAAGCATCATCATGTCTTAATGCTCTGGGAACCCAGTCCCTGAATCAGGGAACACCCCTGTGTCACCAGCCTGGGAGAGCTATGCTAATTACCTGACAGCATCAACCAAATGCAATAACTAAGCTAGAGAAGAAGTGTTTAAACTTGTTGTCCTAGTACAGAGCCTGTACTGGAAATGGCACAGCTGAGGAATCAGAAAATTGTTTGAGACATTATTTCTGCTGGTATTGCCATTATGTTTTTCTGTCCAGGCTTTTGTCAAGCAGAGGTGTGGGTGTCAGTGGGCTACAGTCCCTGCAGACTGCAAAAATGCCACTAGCCACTGCGCGAGCTGAGGCCAGAAAAGGCTCTCTGCTTTGCACAGTTCGAGGAGAATTCCTCGCTCGCAAACCGGTGGACTTTCCCTTACTGTAGAGGCTTTAATGCGGAACGCAGGCAAACAGGCAAATCTACTCTAAATCACAATTTGCAGCAGGTCAGCTTCCCCCGCCTTCCAGCCTGGGAAGAATGTCCTGCAGGTAACTGCACCATCTCTGTGGAAAGAGCATCTGTTTTAAGCAGTGTCCACAGAGCAACCACAACTGGTGTAGATAAAGTCTCACAGCCATACCGTGCCCTAACTTTCCATGGGTGGGACAGGCCAAAAATCCTTCCACTGGCACATTGGTACACTCTTGTTTGTGCTCTATTCAGACAGTGAAAGCAATACAGAGAGGGCTCAGATGGAAATCCCTCTGGATCTATCTCAGTGGACGGTTGACTTCAAAGCCGAGTTCAAACGCTGTGAAGTCTCCCCTTTTAAAAGTCACTTTGTTGAAGTGAGGAACACCCAGCTCCCCTTTCTGCACAGCAGTTCTCTGCTGCCTCTTTAAACCTGCTGCACAATGTGAACTTTTCTTTAAAGGTAAAGAATTAAAGAAAAGAAATCAAAGCGCTTTTCACTAGGACTGACCTGACATGCTGAGTACTGAGGCTGGTGCTGGGTAGTAATGCCGGGTTATTTACAGCTCTGTGACTGGCAGGCGTGTGTGAAGTTGTCTCATTTTGAGAATAGCCCTGTATAACAGGTTTTGAATGAAGGATCCCCTTTCAAAATGAAGGATGCTGTCTGAAAGGGGGGCTCTAGTTCTACGGATAAATCAATCTGGCCAGAGGGGTTTATTTGAGTGTACAAGCGGCTATTGACAGTTCTCACTTTTCAGCTGTGTGTGGTTATTACCCAGCCTCACAGACTTTTTCTTGGTTGTTTCTTGTGCTGGTTCTGGTGGGGGTGTTACTTTGCCTTTAAATCTGTAGCAGGAAACTAATGCAAAGTGGATCTGGGGAAGGCATTAGAGGTTTGCTGGGTAAAATACGCAAATACTACTGGGTGGAAACTCAGAAAAAATGGCTCTGTCTTCCCTGCCAAGTTGTCTCCGATCTGACCCTCCATGCCTTTCGCTCATGCCTGCTTAGCAGGACACCAGGAAAAGGGGGATGACCGATTCTCACCCCAGACTCCTGAAAAGTGGAAGGTGCTGCTGTCTTCTCCCTCTCTCCCACTGACAGAGATCTCAGGCTTTCCACCGCTTGCTTAAATGCTCTAACCAGTAGATGTCTGTATACTGGCTTGTTTGCATTCTTCTCTTAAGCTGTACTGTCTCCGTCTGCCTTGTGGAGCAAGCAGAGTTACCTAATTCCACAGAAAGCAAGCTCTCCCTTGCTTTCCCAACGCTGAAGTACAGCACCTCTCTTCCTGACAGCAAAGATAAACAAGACAACCTCGTGAAAGAGACTGTGACCTGCATTAATTCTGCAATACGAAAGGAATAGGTGTACCTAAACCAAGCACATTACACCTCCTTTTGTGGCAGTTTTGTGCCCCCATATTGCTGAGCCCCCAGACTGACAGTCAGCCCCACAGAACCCCCCTGCCCCGTTCTGCTGGAATCCCCTCCAGGTTTGGGGTCGCGGTATCGCTAAGGACTGGGAAGTCCTTGCAGATAAACCAATTGTTCCTCAATGGCCAACACTGTGTGAAAGGGTCTGTCTGGATACAGCTGTATTCTGGTCACCACTCCAGTGGCATAGTTAGCAAATTTGCAGGCAGTAAAGCTACCCTGAAGCTGCTTGGATGCCAAGCTGTGAAAACAGGGCAGGGATGGGGTTGACCTGATGTGGGTTTTTTGCTTATTCTTTCCGCGAAGGCCAGCAGCAGCAGCCACACTTTGCCACTCTTCCAATTTGTGGTCGTATTCCAACTCAGCTGATTTGCAAGACTTGAAAAGAATAGGTGGTGCACACAAGGGACTTGGAAATGTTCATTCCTCTTTGTGGTTCTTGCTAAGGCTCCACCAACGGTTAATAAATCAGGGCTGGGAATAAACATTTGTAAGCAACAGCTACCCTATTAATTGTTTTTGTCTGAGTGAGTGCTCACTCAAGTTACAACATGATCAAAAGTCATTGTCAGGAGAAACTTGCACATGTGTATGATTCATATTGATAAAGCTCTAAATCCTTTAGGCTTAGCAGCAGCAGAAACGGCACAGGGAATAATACAGGAACTAAAGCACAGAGCTAGCAGGAGTAGCACAAGGACTCTAAGAAAGAAATCAAGCACAATTTAAATCTTAGGTAAAGTCTTCTCTGCCCAGCTATGGTTGCCTCTAAAAGCAAGGTGTGCTTCCAACCACAGGAAGAAGGCTTTGGCCAGCTTTGGTTCCCCAGGGAACAACTGTTAACTGCTTTTGAGTAGAAACATCTAAGAGGAATTGGACAACCTGGCAGACACCAGACACAGCTTTATGAGAGTTAGACATATGCCATGTTCAGAGCTGACATCAAAACCACAAGAACAAGCAATTATGAAACAAACAGCAGGCTAGTGAGCCCTGCAGGAATTCCTTTAAGAAAGACTAAGACATGGAAGACACCTTGTCTGGTTTCAGCAAGGCTGCAACTTGGAGAAGACATTGCAAGAAAAGAGCAAACATTTGCACAGGAAGACAGAGATAGGCTCTAGATAAGACGTTCTTTCAGCACATTAGAAAGAGTTAAACTGTTCTTCCAAGTTCAGGGTAACTCAAGAATTTCCAACAGAGACTACTTGTATTTGCCTTCTCACCACATCAGAGAGCTGGCTTGGGCTGTGCTTAAGACTGGGATTTAGCAGATCTTAGTGCCCTTCTAGTTTCTGCCACAGACTGTGTGACTCTAGGCAAATTGGTTTACATTACCATTTCATGGCTGTCCTTTCTGTAATCTCTCTGTCCTGTCTGCTTAGATCAGAAGGTCTCTAGGCCAAGACATGCTCTTGGAGCCATCCAGAGCCATCTTACTATGGGGATGAACAGGACACAACATGGCGAGACCCTGATCTTGACTAGAGCTAGTGGAATAATCGTACATCCACCCATAAAGCAAACAGCGTAAGACTTTAACCAAACAAAGGTGGAAGACTTATCATTAGAGTGAGCGCTGTTTCACATACCAGCCTCATCTCCGTAGATCTCCATCCTCTGAACCTATTGTAGTAACACTTAAGGGGAAATTATAATGTTTTGTGTTTGCACCAGGATTTTTTCTTCATTGAAGCTTCAAAAGACTCTTCCCATAGGTGGGGCTTGACACTATTGTATCCGTAACAGAAAAGAAAAACAAAAAGCCGTAATCTCACTCTAAGTAGCTGAGATGGCAATTTTCAATTGTAACCTAGCAGCCACTGATCTGACTACCTGTATCGTGGAGGTCTTGAACTTGAGCAACGCCCCACCTTTCTGGCTGTGGATAACACTATGCAAACACTGTCAAAACTTCAGGCAGTTTTTTTGAAAACTTAGCATGTTGGGCTTCGATTCAGCTGCTGACAAAACTCAGTGGTCCAACCAGGGGTGGAAATCGAGTTCTCCACCCCTCACCCCCCAAACCAGTCTGCTACACAACACCGGTGCTATGCTGCTGTACCCAGCCATTAGGAGAACGACAAACCTATTGCAGCAGAACCCCAGCAATATCAGTTCTCAACTAAATGCTTCCCATCCAGAACCCCTGCATCCCAGAATTACATTGCAGGCATGATTTTAAGAGAGACTGTAGGCTGGAGAGCAAAAGCTGTGAGGTCCATTGGAAAGATCGGGAATGTGCAATAAAAAAGCATTACCTCTTTTCCCGCTTTCTCGATCTCCACCGTCACTGTGCTGTGGTTCTTGTGCTCCTGGAACATGCAGAGGTAGCAGATGCACATCTGGTCTGTCTGACAGAACAGCTCCATGGTCTTCCCGTGCACAGGGCATTTTCTTGCTTCGAAGTCCCTGATGGGGTCGAGGAGCTGGTGGTCCCGGAAAGCTGCTCCCTCCAGATGGGGCTTGAGGTGGAGCTCACAGAAGGAAGCCTGGCACACCAAGCAGGACTTCACTGCCTTTTGCTTGTTGTCGATGCAGGAATCGCAGAGAACATCCTCGAGCTTCACCCTGGGTCGTGACCCAGCTGCTCTGTCAGGCTTGTTGAAGGTGGGTCTTCTCAGGTCCCCTGTCTCCACCAGAGGGAGGGAAGTTTTCTTCAGGTCCCCCATCTGCCCCCCAGAAAACAATGACTTCCTCCCTTCCCCTTCACTGGGCAGGAAGCTCTTTTTGGAATCCAAGGAGAAAAGGGATTTCCTGAGATCGCCTTTCTCTGCAAAGGAGAGGGGTGGTCTCCTCATGTCTCCTATCTGTCCGCTGGCGTATTGCATCTTCTTTGAATCTGCCGAATCCATGCTGAAGTAGGTCGATCTCTTCTCATCGGATGACTCCACAAACTGAATGATGGGCCTCTTCCAGTCACTCCCAGAGAAGAGGGAGCTCTTGATTTGCCCTGTCTCCAAAGAAGGAGTGCCAGTGCCCTTCATAGGTTCCTTCTCACCTCCGCCAGGGTTTGTGGTTTTCTTCGCTTCTTCTTCTTTTTTTGGGGCAGATGGGCTCTTCACATCCTCTGGCTTCCCAGCAGTACCGTTTGTCCTTGCTGCACTCCCCGTTTCCATCGTCTAAACAGGGCGAATTGGCTTCACTGCTCAGTCTTTCCTCCAGTTCCTGTCTCTCAGCCCTCTACAAAGCGGGTATGTCTGCCTGGTTGTTGTCTCCGCAAGGAATGACGGTGGAATGCAGGAAAGTTTCTGCCCAAGTGACGCACCTGGAGCTCCTGCAAGGAGGAGGAGAACGCCTGGATTATGCTAGGTAGACGCAGGGAGAAAGAAAGAAGCAGACGTTACCAGGGATCAGAAGCTACAGCTGTGCAGTTAATTATACAAGTCAGTCCACACCCAGGAACATTCTTGTCTAACCAGGTTTGGGAGGAAGGGCTGTTTATATACATAGAAATGTTTTTTTTAAAAAAAACCCTAATTTTCATTAAGATGTAGCAACCAGTTCGACCGCTTGTTTCAAAAATAATTTTGCTCGTGGTTGCCAGGAGCTGAGGTTACCTCCTTGCAGAGATGGGCAGGGTCGGAGAGACCATGAGATGCCAAAGATGGGCTTGTTAACTGGGTCATACTCACGCACAGAAATAATTACAGTTGTAATTAAAATGAACGCCTAGAATAAAGCATTCTTAAACTGGGCTCCCCTGAGGGCTTACTGTATTCAGTAGGACAGGGAGGGGAAACATATGGATAATACTGGGTTTAAAAGACCCTGTTATCTTTATTTTGATGTTGGGTTTGTGTAAGGCCCATCCATCTAGACCTGGAAACAGCCCAGCCATGTATCAGAAGAACACAGCTGACCTGAAGGAAAAATTGGCTACTCCTGCTTTTCCCACAGGCCAGGTGATGACCACTAATGTGACCAGTAGAATAAAACCCCCATTGCCTATTTCATGGCATATTCTCACTGACATAAGGGTTCAGGTGTATCTTATGTAGCTTTCCCCATAAACTTCCCATAAACGTCCACTGAACTGAGAGACATCCCTGTAACATACCTGGAAGAGGAAATATTTTACAGCTAGATGACCAAAATATTTCTTGCAAGAAAAAAGAACTGAGGGAGTTTTAAAAATAGATCTGCCTCCGCTAGCTGTATTCCTGGGAAATGTTCAACTTGCTGGAATCACAGAAGATTTCAGAAGAAAAAGGCCCTTTATAAGCACTGGTGAATTCCATCAACTTCAAAAGGAAGGAGGTTGATCTTCCAGTCTTATCATATCAATTTAGCATAGATTATGCTCTGAATTTCAGTGAGATTGCTCTGAGATTAATTTCTGGGGTGTAAATTAACCATGCCTAAGACTTTTGCTTAATTTAATTTTTGCAGAAAGCAATGGTGGTGTTTCTGGAGAATGTGCTTTTTTTTTTTTTAGCCCATAATAATTTCTCATTAGGCATTCATGACAACCCCCCAGTTGGACATGTCCTGCGTAGTGGAGGAAAAATCCAAGCCTGCATTTTGCAGCTCTGTTTTAGGTGTGGAGGAAATAGAGGTGCAGCCCAAAACAGGAACAGCATACATTTTGGATCTGATATGAGAATGAGATAGCCAGGAGGCGCCCGTCTTACAGATACAATTTCTGAGGGCTTTGTGCAAAATGAGAGAAAAGGAAAGAGAATTTTTTTTTCTTTTCAACTGAAATGCAATTGGGACCCCTGGCTCATAGATCTAAACCTTCTTACTGCCTGTATGTTGTTATGGCTCTCTATATATGAGAAATGATCTAGTATGCAGGATTTTCTTGGATAATAGTTGTTGGGAAAGTCCATGCCTTTTGCAGTAATTTCTAATGGACAGGGTTTTTATTAATAGGACCGTAGTCTTTAGTGAGTCAGAAGTCATTCTCTGGCATAGGAAAGGGCAGTGATTTTTTTTAAAAACAAATTTCATAAAAGAAAGAGATTGAATGACATATTTCTTTCCCCCTGGCTTCCTGGGCCGAGCTGATCTTTACAACATCAACACTCCTATAGATTTCTAAGTAATTAAAAATACTGGAGGGTGGAGGTGCCTGTTCTCACGTGTACACAAAAGACTCAGCAGAGCTTTTCCAAACTAGCATCGATGCTTAAGAAACAAAAAACATCTATAGGAAGAACTTGGAAGAAGGAAGGGTTTCTCTTCTCCTCACACTTTGTTAAGATTTTGGAGCAGGTAAGGCAGTCGAAAGATTAAGGACTGAATTTTTTTCATCTTGGTTTTACTGATGGAAATCCAGAGTAAATGAGTTTAATGCAGCTATTCCGGGCAGACTTGGGAGTAACTGGGCTCAGGCGGAGGTTTATTATTGATTCTCCTGTCCATGTAGAGGCACATACAAAACCGGCACCTTGCAATAAGTCCTGATGCCAGCCATGGCTTTAGCTCCTCCGTTTCTTGCAGTACCGGTGAAGTATGGCCATACTCGAGATGTCAGATGTTGTAACGTCTATCATCTGATGCCACGCCAGTCAGACGGGCTGTTGTCAACCCTCATGACAGTTGGTGTGTTCCATAAAGCCGCAGGTTCTGCTTTGGCTTTTGAATAGCTTGGGTGGCATCTGTCCTTGCCGCTTAATTTTGGAGAATCCTCAGCTTAAATATTCTGTATCAGAGGGAGAATCATGTGCGCATAGGGACTAATGGAGCCAAGTGCAAACTGGGTTTCTTACAAAGGAACGTGTCTGCTAGTAGTCTGGGCTGAACCTCCCTCGAGTCTGCAGAAGAAAGGAAGGATGTCACTCGCATATGCCCAAGGAACATTTCCCGCTGCTGCCAGTCGCCTCTGTGGAATGCCACTTTCAGTGGGCCCCTCTCCCACTCCGCTGGCTTTCACAGCATCCCACGTGCCCGGCATTAGTGCCTTGGGCACGTCCTGCTCGCAGATGGCTGTGAAACTGCGGCAGGCCCATGGCAGGTGTGACTAGCGAGAGCTAAATGCATCACCTCTGCTGCCACGCGCCCTGGCACTGCGGCAGCGCTCCGTAGCCAAAAGACATACCCACTCTTTTCCCCATCATCTTCTTTTCCTATCATCATCTGCAAAAATTGCAGATGGGACCCACCTCTCTCTTGTTATTTTTGGCCTTTCCTGGGAAGTCTACTCTTCACACCTGTCTGAAACTTGAGGTGCGCTTGGCCTTGTTGGTGCCCATAACCACTGCCATTGCTGGCTAATTCTACCTGGGAGTCACAGGAGGACTGCTGGAGTTAAAGGGCAGTTTGTTAGTTAGAGGGTAGTTTGTTAAGACAATTTGTGCTTCAGCGCCCAGCCGTATTTAGAAGACCTGTACGCACACATGTATTTCAGGCAATTTAGAAGCCAAAGTAAAGTACAGACTGGACGTCTCTTTATCTTTGCACCTCCCAGAGGGTGGCTCCTGATTTCTGTAGCATGAGTTCACACTTGTGTAAGCGTCATCTGTGATTTTTGCACCAGCCATCCCTACGTTTCCTGCAGAGGACAACTGTCTCCTATCTAGCGCAGTGCGTCAGGCCGATCACACAGTATGCCCATGTCTGTGCCTCTGACTCAGAGCATACACCCACGTTTGGCATCTGCAGTGCCTTTCATCTAAAAAAACTCGGAGCGCTTTTCAAAGGTTCACAAATTAAACTTGACAACACCTTTGCAAAATAGGTCTGGGCTGCTAACCCCGTGTAGCAATTAGGGAAACTGAGGCACGTACTGTGGAACTGATTGAAAGTTTTCAGCAAAAATAAAACTTTTTCTGAGATAGCTATGCAGCCTTTTTGCTTGCTCATTCTCTTTTTCTTTTTGATGATTGTGACCACCTCTAAATTGCTGATTTTTTTTTTTTTTTAATATTCCATGATGCTTTTGTTCTTGTTTTGAATTTCATTTTTTTCACTGTATATACACCAGTAAGTTTGGGTAGTTTACTGCTTGTACTAAAGTGTTTTCACTGTGCAGTGTGCTCCACAAAAATCTTCATGGGTAGGTACCTAAAAAAAAATAAATTTCCCCAGGATGGAAAAAGTGAAAAAATTGGGCCCATTTCAAACTAAATAGAATAGAAACAGTTAAGCCAACCCCGGGGCACTCCTTTAGACAGGCTCCAGAGCAGAGTTTCAAAAACCAATGACTGATGAAGTCATGGAGAGTCATGGAGAATTAGATCAACCAGCCCATGATTCACTGGCCCCGGTTCTCACAACAACTCCAAGCAAACTAGGAGCGGGGAACCTGTCTGCTAATTGCCTGCTGTGTGCTCTACCCACTAATCCATGCTCCCTTTCACATCCTACATATTTTCAGTCCTTTATCATTTCTTACACCTTTATATAGAACAAGTCCACAGCTCGGAAAATGTCACGCTGAAATGTGTGCAGGCTGCTCCTGCTACAAGAAAGCAGAGGAAATCGGTCCGTGGAGCATGTAGACACCATTGAGCAATGACCATGCATTAACCAGCTCCCGGTGCAGCAGCAGAGCAGGCAGAACGAGTTCAAGGCTTCGTGTTGCTTTCACACGTATCGGATTCAGTCAGCAATGCACCCAGATGGATCAGTAGAGCTAGCCTGGTACGGAGCGCACGGGGGAAAACCAACAGTGCTGCGGCTGTGCTTAAAGCAGATCTATGGATACTCTCAGAACTGTGATTTGTATGAGAGACACTCAATTGATATGCCATAAACTTAAGTTCAGGTATTTGTGACAATTGGGGCTTACCACCTCGGTGTGATTATCAGCTATGTACCTCAGACTGGGTGATGAGGGGAAGGAAAACTGAACCAGGAGGATCCAGTTATTTGGGGGATGCGCTTTCATGGTGGGGGGCACACTGAAGTGAGAGCGCGGTGAAGGTGGTCGGGACCTGGTTTCAGATACAAGGGCTCAGATTTTTAGGGTAGTGCAAGTATCTGAATGGCTCCGCCAGGGTACCATGGCAGGCCAAACACAAGCTTCCCAGGGTTTAAATCAGGCCTGCAGGCTACGAGCTGGACCATGGGGAATCTTAATTATTGGAACAAGTTACAGGTAGGATATAAATGCCCGTTGTGTAACAACGATACTCAGTGAGCGTGCAGAAGGAGGGTGATTCACCGAAGGACTGAGAGGGTGTGTGACGGGACAATGGCATTAACTGGAGGATATGTGCTGCCTGGGGGAGGACCCCTTTCTAGTGGTTATGCTGAGTCTTCATCTTCGAAAAGGCTGAAGGGGAAAACAACTACTCAGCATTAAATTCATGTGGAGGACAGGAAAGGGAATACCAGCTAAAGAGGGAAATGTGTTTGAATTAAAAGACAGTGCTAGTGTAAGATCACGTAGGGTAAATTTGTTCATTAAACAATATAGGCTAGAAATTACAAGATGATTTCTAGACATCACAGGAGCTGAGTTCAGGGATGGCCTTTGAAACAGAGTCTTGGTGACCAAGATCCGAACTGGATTCCCTATGAGCTTGCTGCAGTCATCAACACATTGCATAACAGTGTATGGATGATATTGCACGCCTTCAATGTGCTTACAAGACTTGTTGCACCATGTTCATATTGTTTTTAATTAATTAATTAAGCCTGTGTTTCAAGGCTTCTGCTGGTTGCCTGTAGAGGCCAGGAAGGAATTTTTTTCCCCCCCTCTTTGATGATTAACTTGGTTTCTGTGTCATTGGTTTTCAGTTTTTGTTTTCTTTTCCACCTCCTTTTCATGCACTAGAGATTGGCACAACCTGAGATGGGGAAGTTGGGTGGAGCTGGTTGCACCTCTTGGGTGTCTGCTCAGCACTAAAACACGATCTCCAAATTTGGGATCAGGAATATTCCTTATTTGGATTGTCAAGGACCACTGGAGGCTTTTACCTTTGGCTGTAGGATGGCATATTCTCTTTTGGCTTCTTTGGAGTGTGGTCACCGGCAGTTTTCAAGTCAGCCGCAGTAACCGTGCAGATGTGATTTTGCAGGTGGTTCCACATGTAAACTTGAGAGATCGTGATTCTGTTCTTTATTCTGCTCCAACCCGTTGATAATCTTCTAAAGTGCTCTGGGATCTTCAGAAGCAAAGCATACTTGAAGAGATATTATTCATGTAAAATTAACAGTTCACATAATCTTACGGTTTTGGGGGAGGCTGTGGAAGATGTAATAAAATATTTCCTGATTTGCAGCTGGCAGAAATGAATTTATTGGTATCTGGATAGCTGCAACAGATTGGACTCCTTCCAAAAAAAGATTTGGTCCTCTGGTATAGGTGCTACCTTGGGTCTGTAGCCCCCAGGATCTCTTTGTGTACTCTTCTGCGAGGATGCTCTTTTTTCTCTGATGCTTAGAAATTATAACTTTCAGCATAACTTGCTATTGTCCCCAGCAGCAGGTTAGGTCTAGTTCTCTATGTGTTTGCATCTCAGCAAAAAATGTCCTGCATCAAACTCTGCAAGGCAGGGGAATGCCACCTCTATCTCATGCCTCAGGAAACCAAGGCCTGACAAAGTTGAAAAATGTTGGATTTCTAGCAAGCTAAAGGCAGAGACAGGAAATCCCCTAAGAGGGACTTTTTTTGTGCCTGCCCTGTTCCTTAAAATCTCGTTTCCCCTCTAGAGCCTATTTTACTGATCCATGAGATGCAGTTCCAGTAGCTGAGCCGCTGAGGAGGTTTCTGGCACAGTATGTCAGCAGATGGGAAAGGCTACGAGGGCACATGTGGGGCCGGGGCTCCTGTTTCTTTCCCTCTGAAGAGTTGTGCTGATTAAGCTTGTCGTACAGCTATCTGGGGTCCTAGACTGGGAGAAGAGGTGCTGTGGGGTGGAGCCCAAGGCGGGAAAGGGTTGAGTCTACCCCTGGTAAGAGTTTTATTTGTGACGGGAGAGTCTTGACAGGTCCGCTTCACCTGCTATAGGCTGAGTCCAGAGGCTCCATGCTAAAGGAGCTGGAAGGAGCTGTGCATTGGGTGATGGACCACAAAAGGCGGTTATAAGGAGCATTACTGCTTGTTCCTCCTTAGTCTCTTTCTAAAGGTTTTTTCCCATCTCTGCAGTGCCATGGTTCCCTCCCCTGCTCTCTGAGCATCCGTGCTCCCCTAGGTTGGTAGCTGTTCCCCGGCTTCCCTGTCAGTGCAGAGTCTCTGCCTTCGCGAGATCAAAGCCCCAGCTCCCTGGTGAGGTCTGGGAGTGGAAACAAGGGAAGGTGATGGGACGAGGACGAGGCATGACTCACGGTGCCAAGCCTGGAGGAGGCAGGTAGAGAGAAAAAGGAGAAACAGGTGGATAAAGAGCAGAACAAGGACAGACAGGGACAGAAGAAAAAGGACAGAGAGCTATTAATAGTCTCCCTAAAACATGAACCGCTCTGAAATCCTCTGGATTTGGCAATATCAAGCCAGGCTTCCCTCCAGGCACGGAGAGCCGTGCACGAAGCAGCACTCCTTGCCCTGGCCTGTCCTGAGGACAGAAACTGTGGCGCTCTCCCTCCTGAGGTATCCAGGCCCATGTGGCTGCCAAGCAGCCCAGCACAGGATCATGGAATGGTTCAAGTTTGAAAGGACGTTAAAGATCATCTAGTCCCGACCCTTTTGCCATGGGGGGTTCACCCTCTGCCCTGGGAGCGTGCTGCAAGCGGGACAGAGGAGGGGGTAGATGCTTCCTCCCCTTACGTGCTCTTTGTTCATGGTCCCATGCCAGGTACTGGTGAGGGGCTGGAGGTGACGGAAAGCTTGTGAGATCAGCTGTAGCCCTGGTAAGCGTCTTCCTCGCTCAGAGCAAGTGCCATCTCCCCCAGATCTTTCTTCACCTCTTGCAAGAGCCTCAGTGTCTCAAGTCGGCTCTCTCTGCTGAAGGCTTAGTCTGCTGAGATGGGCCCCCCTGCAGGGAAGTTCCTTAGAGGGACAGGCATCCATCGCTCACCCAGGGCCAGCAGGGCTGGTCCGAGCAGTCCCACGGGTGTGGAAGAGTCCCAGCAGGCAAGGTCTCGGCTGCCCATGGCTTCTGCCCTGCGCAGAAACCTCCGTCGGAGGTTTTGCCTGCGTAAGGGCTGCTCCTCCATCGTGCCAGGAGACAGCTCAGCGCCTGGGGAGCTGCAGCCTGACCCTGCCGGGCTTCCCTGCCCGCTCAGGAGGCTTTAGGGGAGGCGGTGGTGGATGAGCCCCACTCTGTGTTATTGTTGGGTGCCTGGAAATCAGAGTGCGGGACGGGGGGAAGCCTGAGGAATGAGGCCACCACGCGCAGCAAATGACTGTTGAGCTCAGCTCTTGTGTCTGGTTGTTCAGAGGAATTCTTGCTCTGAAAAGCCCCTGGGAAGTTAAATGGGAAAACATGTTGAAACAAGGATGCTTATTCACTCTATGACTGAGCAAGACAAATATCCAGTGTGTGCGCGTGTTTCTTGATTTACTCCCCTCTTCCCTTTCTCTAGAAATACAGAAGAAATAAATAGGGCGTCAAAAGAAAAGTGCAACAGAGGTGAAGGGGGAGAGACAAAGAGGGGGGAAAACACGGAGAAAAGAAGAGAGGAGAAAAAAAATCAGAACAATTCTGGGAGAGAAACGTAAAACCTAGATAAGAGAGTGAACCTGGGGGCTGAGCTTCCCTTACTGACTGGCATAAATACAGGATAACTTGAGAGAAGCCGAGGCAGGGCGAGGGTCAGGACCAGCCCTCCAGGAGGGTTAGCATCCACCACTCTTGCTCATCAGGAGCAGCGCTCTGTTGCATGCCCTGCCTGGGCTTGCTTGCCCTTGGTCAGCATTATCCCTCTGCAGCCAAATCCCACCCTCTGGTTTTAGGGTGGTGGCAATTGCCTGGGAAACAACTGTGTCACGCCATCCCCTTCTCCGGGTGAAAACAACAGGATCAGCACGCTGCAGGGCAGGCCAGCAAGGCTGCTTTCCTCCAGGCAGGAGCACAGAGACTGTATTTTGGTTGCTGGCCTTCAGATGGAGATGGGAGCAAGGGGCAGGCAGTCCTCGACACAGCTTGTCTTCCGAGGTCCCTTATCTGCTCCTGTCAGGGGCCGCTCAGCATCTGGGGCTTGGGAAGGGATCTGCAATTCAACGGGAGCATGTGGACACTGGCCCTGGCTTGCACAAATGGGAGTGAAATTTGGCATGCAAGGAGAGCGGTGTCTGATGGAAAATGTCTGATGTTTGCCTTGGAAAGGAGCTGGGGACAGGCTGATCGCGGTAGCTCTTACATCACTGGCACTGAGCTCACAGTCCTTCGGCACCTGTTTACACCTTCTTCCAAGCCCCGCTGCTAAATGGCAGGAGCTTCGCCTCTCATCCTGCCCTTGTGGCTCTTTGTCCTCACTTCTGCCCCTCTCCAGGTGCATCCTCGCTGCTCTGGGCAGTCCAGAGGGTCACCTGCACCCTGAATCCCCCCCACCGCCTCCCTCTAACCGGCCTCCATCTTCCTGCCAACTGCACTGGGGCCCCTTTGCTTTACTCCTACGCAGCCTGGTGGCAAAAAGCTGTTCCCGTCTCCTCCCCCACCCAGCAAAACAAACCTCTGAAGGGTTCTCCGGCTCAAGAAACCCCCGCAGCAGGGGAGAGAATGGGCTGCTTGGTGGCACAGGGACCCGCTGCATCCTTGCCCACGGATGCCTGCCTGTCCATCTGCCCATCCCATCCTCTCACCTACCTCCCCAGGGCAGGGCTTTCTCTGCGGCTAGCATGTGGAGCTCTCCCCCGGCCTCCGTGGCAGCTCTGTCACTGCGGGAGCAGCTCTATGTGGTGAGTTAAGTGCCCATAATGAGGCACAGGGTAGCAGACTGGACACTGGCAGCAGCAGCAAGGGGCACAGCCTCGGGCCAGGCATCTGCCATGCTCCCTGTGTGCCAGCCAGCACTGTCACTACGACTGCCTGCTGGACGGCCGGCCAGGTTGGAGAACTCTTTTGCAGCTGCATGTGAGCTTTGGAAAGTCCCCAGCACCCAGAGGGCTCAAAAGCTCATGCGTTCCTGCCTCCCCACCTCGCTACCGCCTGGCAGAGCCTGCTCCTCCAGCAGCAAGCTGCTGGCAGAGAGACAGGATTTGGCCTCCTCGTTGGTGGTATAGTTGTGAAAGAGGGTAGAATAATGGGGGAGATTCCCAGGCAGCTGTGAGCCGTGTGCTGGCGCTGCAGCTCCACAGGCCGCAGGAATGCCAGGGAGTGGAGAAGGGATGTTGCTTGTTGTGCATGGGCAAGGGAACACCTGGAGCTTGGGCAACTCGGGGAGCCGTCCCTGCTGCTCTGGTTGGCTCCACGCATGCACTAGCTGCTGGCCTTTATTACATTAATTGCATTTAAGTTTTGAGGCTCCGTCAAGTCCAAACGCAGCCTAACGTAGCGTCATGGGGCTGGCTGGCACCCAGGAAGGAAAGCCAAGGGGGTGGAGGAAGATTGAGGTGAGAAAGCTGCAGGCCTGGGGCAGCTGCAGCTCGCTTCTGGTACAGGAAAGGGCGCGCTTGCCCTTGCCTCGCACTCCCTGTCTCCCTCTGCCCTGGCAGCAACGACCCTGTCCTCTGGGATGGCTGGGACAGCAGTCTGGGGCGAGTTCCCCACGTCAGGGGGACACGCTGCCATCCAGGGCCGACACTACAGGAGAAGGGAGGGGGCAGCAGGGGGTTGCTCTCACCCGCTTGCTTGTACATCTCCCGGAGACCTTGTCCCCGTGGCAGCGGGAAGGGGCGAGAGGCGGTGTGTACGTGTGGACGCACACGAAGGATGCCTTCACTCTGGCTGAGGAGAGCGCACACCGCTGTGAAGGGCAGCTGATTTGGAAAAGGGTGTTTCTGGCGGGTGAAGGTCTGTTGGGCACTGCTGGAAGGTCCCCACGTCTCTCAGCTGCAGGGCTTTAGTGCTCACTTTGTCCTGTGCTCGGTGTTCACATCTTGCCCATGTGGCAAGGGAAAATGAGACAGTCCCTCCCAGCGCACTTTTATGGACTTTTTTTTATAGAGCAGAGCATCCCAGTGGTGGGGGGGGAGACCCCAGGCTAACCAGTGCAGCCCTACTGGCCACCCAAATCCCCCTTCCCCTGTGCCACAACTGCAAGCCTCCCCCAGCATCCTCTGGCCCATTCCAGCTCCCCTTATCCTGCCCATCCCCTGCCCCACACTGGGGAGATGTGGAAGCCCAGCTTGGGAGCGCACAGGAGGTGCACACTCCTCCTCGCTGACCGCCTGTGCCCACGCCGCGGAGTGTTCAAATACTGTCCCACCCAGCCTGCTTGTGCCAGGAGGATGCCGCAGGTGCTGAGCCCCGCTGTCCCCCTCCGTGATACGGGACCGAGCGGTTTCCCTGAGCCCTGGGGCTTGTGTGCCAGGGCGAAAGGCGGAGAGGAGAGCTCAGAGAGAGGAGCTCCTCTCGGCCCTGCTGCTCCCACCCCCGGGGGAGCGATGGGGCGAGCATCCTTAGGGCAGTTTGCCAGGCAGGGTGCTGTGGGGCGAGGGCAGCCCGGCACGGCTCGCCAGCCACTAGATGTCCTCGGTGGCCCGCACACAGGTGTCGGGAGCCCCGAGGGGAAAGGAGCCTTCCAAAAAGGTGGGCATGCTGGAAAATCCCGGCCGGAGAGGATGGGCCAGTCCCCCTCCAGCTGCCCGTCCTGCTGAGCAGGGGTTAGGGGGATGTTATCTCCAGCCCCCGTCTTTGGCGGTGGGGTGGATGCTTGGACCTGCCCAGGTCCGCATCGCGGTGGGATGTTGTCCATCCCTGGTGTCCTGGAGGTGTCAGTGGCTGGGAGGAGGAGGAAGGGCAGGTACTGAGGTCAGGGCTGGAGCTTTACTAGGTATAATCTTCCTGGCTTTTCTGCGCTCTGCTAGGAAGATAAATCCACTGCCAGGGAAACGCAGCCAGCCCTCAGGATTGCTGCTGAGCCCGGCCCCGAGGCACAGAAGGAGCAATGAAAATCTGCCTGCGTTGCATCCAGCTCCCCCGGTCCATCCCTGTCCTGCAGGGTCCTGAGCGGGGCTGGTGGGGTGGGTGCCTTAGCGATTAATTTTCAGCAGGTACCCAGGGCTCCTCGGGGGTTTGCCAGTACCTCTTCTTTTCCTACTCCCTGCTGGAATGCCCCAGATGCTGGGAAGGGATAGTTGGGTTTATAGCAAGGAAAACACCCCAGCTTCCTTCCTGGGGGAAAACATGATACTGGAAATCTCAGCTCTCCCAGTCTTGCTTTGCTGTCCTACAAAGACCTTCTCCCTAAGCAGCCTGAAATAAATGCTCAAGAGTAAATGCCATTGCCTGTGTAGGGTGCCAGCAGGGTATTCTGCAAACGCCTTGCAGGATACAGCTAGCAGCTTCTCAATATATTCCCCCCTTGTTCAAGTCAGCTAGTTCCTGCACTATCTTATCAGCACACTCATTATACCCTCAGAAACACAGTGTAAACATCTCCAGCAAACTGCTCTTGATGACAATTTCCTTGCCAAATAAGCCACTTCCCGGCTTGAGTGATGGTTATGAGAGAGGGTTTTTGTAACTGCTGCTGTTTGAACAAGTGAGAAGTAAATACAGCTCCCCTTCTGGGAGCACACACGTGCACCTGCTCTGCGGAGTTTCATCACAGGCAGAGGCAGGAAGGTGTCTGTGGGAACTGCTCATTAAAATCCTGGCAGCTCATCACTACTGCTTTGTTCAGTTTCTAACCTGGAATTTGGCTGAGGGAGGAAGATAACACTGGCAGAAGCTGCCAAGGGAACTTTTATAGCCCGGGCTGTCAGACGGTTGGTTTTACATCTTTTTCCAAAAGATGGCACCTCCACTGGCACAGCCTCTCTCATCAAGCGCGCCGGGGTACTGACACGGGCTGTGCTGGGGAGAGATTGGTTGTATCAGAGACGACAAAACTGCAATGCTGCTGCTGCGCACCAGTCCAAGAGCAGGGTACTGCTGTGCTAAGCAGCAGGAAGACGACAGAGCACTTGCCAGTTTCAGCCCCTGCCTGTCTCTGCTTTCATATATCTGCTGTGGGGTTCAGAGGAGTCCTCGGGCTGCTCTACTTCCCAACGGGTAGTCCCCTGTTGGGGATTTCAAGTGTTTCCTGCGCTCTTCAGCATTTTAGCTCGAGCAGAGCCTGAGAAAGCCCTTTCAGCTTTCCCTGATGTTTACTCCTCCACGGAATGACCCAGCCTGCCCCGTCTGAGCCTGTGCGATCTGGCAGGAGCTGAGCCCTTGGCCGCGTTGCTCTCCTATTCAAAGAGGGAAGGAGGGAGGATGGGGAGAAGGGGAAAAAACCAGAAACTAAATTAGTCTCCCAGCTGGTAGCAGAGCTTCCGTGCACCGATTCCAGAAGTCTGTCCAATTTCTTCTTCCATTACGAGGCTTTGTTGCAGACCCTCGCAGATTGCTTTGGGCACTGCTCCTCTCTGTGAGCACTGTGCTAATTCCTCCCGCGGTCTGGGCTGGGCTGGCTTTCTCAAGACGGGCACATTCCCACCCCGCTCTGCCTGCCTGCCTGCCTCTCTCTTCTCTCTCAACTCTGATTTCACAAAGATACGGTTTTTTCTTCCCTTCCCCACGTAAATAACACCACATATGGCCACAAGCCGTGCGTTCAGCCAGCAGGGCTCCTCCTGACAGGAGCCAGTGCTAAACTGAGCAAACAGTATGGTTGAGGAGCCTGGCCTGATGCCCACCTTAGCGGGCTGAAGTAATGCTTTCAAGAGCAGGGAGGGGGGCAGGAACATCAGGAGGTGAAAGGGAAGATTTTTAGAGGGGAACTCAAGCACGGATTAAAGAGAGAGAAAAGAAAACCCCCTTGGCGTTCTGCATTGATTGCTTTGGTTTGTTTCTTGCAGTGATGCAATGGCACAGAGGCAAATTTCTGTAGCGCTTCATGACCCCTGCCACATGTTAGAGCAAGGTGCTGGTGCATAGCATGCTTTGTACTACTGCTCTGTGTCTGCATTAGCTCTTTGCACCTACAGATCTAGAGAGTTTTGTTACGGTGACTCAGAGGAAGATTTAACAGAAACTAAGTGTACACACTTGGTTTTTAAGTCTGCTTTTTGGAGCTGGAGGAATTAGAAGCGAGAGAAAAGGTAAAGACTTGTCCATTTTGTGCTGAATCCCAATTTCAGTCGATCCCTAGTTCAGGGAACTGCATTTCATCACCATTTGCAGCGTGCCCTGCTTTCTGGGCAGAGGACGTATCGCACCATGCAATGCAACATCTGGCTGAGGAGGAGCAGAAACAGCAGGCTCTGCAAACCCTGCTCTGAGACGAGATCTGAAATAACTACGATTCCCTGAAGGTATATATGGTAGAAGGGGCAATACAGAGCTTTAGATTAAGAATCCTCCAAGTCTTGACACGCCATAAAAGGAATCTATTAGACTTAAGATCAGTGGGGAAAGAAAGGATGGGCTGGTCCTGGCATTGTGAGGGGCTGTGCCCTACGTTTCCAGGGTCAGGCTGGGACGTGGACAGACAGTCCTGTGTGATTACTTGCCCAATACAGGCTGAGAAAATGTGTCCTTACTCAGGAACTGAAAGTCTCTTATTTAGCATGAAAAATCAGCGTCGCCAATAACACTAGGAAATATATTCTGGTATGCGATAGTGGGTGGATTTCTTTACCAGCATTCACTGAACCAGTGAGGAAAGGTGCTGTTGCCCTGGACTGGGTTTTGATAAGCGATGAGGGCACCGTACTGAGAAAGTAACCTTGGATTCAGAGATTAACTGCTGATTCAATTAAAATGAAATGGAAAGACAAACAAAGCTTGCAAATAAGGTTCTTGATTTCAAATAGGCAAATCCTTGTTGGCTAAGAGAAATCCACAGGAATGAAAATTGAACTCAGGAGCTCAGTGGAGGCTTGCGATTTTTCTAAGTCAAAAAACCCCAAAGTTCAAAATGTTTGAGAGGTGCGGGGTGGAGACACCTTCCAAGGGAGCTTTCCAGTTCTAGCTAGATGAATAACCACCTCAAAAGGATGCTAACAGTCATCATAATGCCTGCAAGGGATGTAGAAACAGGCCAGATCAGCGGAGAAAGCAGCAGCTTAGAGGTCAGCGTGTGGAGGAATCAATAAGAGCTGTCAAAAAGGAGATGACTAACCTTGCAATGGGTGTTAAAATAACCAGCCCTAAGTTCTTCGGCTGCAGAAGAACAAAAAGAGCACAGAAGGAAGGAAGAAATGGTGATGCTTTGCAGTCAGCATGGGGTAGAGAATAAGACAGGTCTTAAATATTGCCTCAGAAAGACTTAATCATCAGTGTGAAAAGGACTAAATGTGGGGCACGTGAAGGCAAAAGTATTAAAAGGGAAATTGCCAAGTTCCTGGTAGAAACAAAATTAAGAGCTTGTTTTCTGGTGGGGGGTGTGTAGGGAAATACCTTCTGCCCTCTGGTTCTAAAAGAGTGGAGGAAATCATGGATCCTTCATCAGGATTTTTAACAAGTCTGTGTCATCTCAGCATTACCACAGGACCAGAACACCTAATTCAATGCCCGCAATTAAAAAGTGGAAGGGGTGGGGAGAGATTATCATAGATGATACAGCAATGCTACCTCACTCCTCGGCAGGATGTCAGAGAAAATTTTGCAGGAGAGAAGTTTTAAGGCTACGTATAAACGGAAAATGAAATTAATTGTGGCTGCCTAGGAGGGACTAGTTGTTTTTCTATCTAACTAGCGGTTTTTCTTTTCTAAAATAATTCAACTTGTAGATAGAGCCTGGGGGGAAAAAAAAAAACCTCTCTGGCTTGCTTTAGGATGAAGCTTGAGCTATTTCAAGGAAGGGAGTGTGTGATACAGTTTCTCCTAATACTACTCCAGTAGATCCTTTCCCGTTCCTGGAGGAGGAGACAGGGCTTCTGAGAAGTACCGCTGCCGATCAGCTCTCCTGTACGCTGTGCTGGGAGCAGCGGCCGTGGAGATGCTTTACCCTGCGGTTCCCGGCTGAGTCACCGGGGAGCTCGCTGCAAAGCCCATTTCTTCGGTGCCCTGGCCCTTTCCTCTTTCTTCGGTGCCCTGGCCGCCTTGTCCGTGGCAGGGTGAGCAGGCAGGGGGGCGGTGGGGCTCACCAGAGGCAGCAATGCCCTTCACTGGCTGCGGGTTCCCTAATTGCAGAGCGAAGAGGCGGTTTCAGACCTGGGTCTGCTTTCTGGGTCCTCCTCTTGGCCCTCGCACCACTGGGCTGTGTGGCTGCGGGCGTGTTGTGAGCCCGTCGCTGAGATTACGGTGCAAAGAAGAACAAGGCCAGAGAGATGCCAAGTATCACTGCTGTTATTTCCAACCCTAGCTTGTCCAGGTCTCTTCCTCCGCTTCATTGCGCACGCTCGCTCGCTCTCTGCCTTAATAGCTCCCAGTAACCTGAGTCTGTCCTTCCCCTTTTCCTTACTTTCTCTCCTCTTGCTCAGACACGTTCCTCAGCGGGCCTAAAGTCAGCTTTGCTTCAGGAGGGAGCCCCTGGTGCTCTCGGCAGTGAACAGGGGAGGAGAGGAGCCAGCTGGCGAGGAAAGGAGTCCGAGAGGGGGAGAGGTGGAAGGAAAAGGGAGAAGGCATGATGAGAGGAGGAGAGAAAAAGTTAAGAAGAAGAGAGAGAAAACATTCCTTGCTCTTATTTGTGGGAAATCTCTCTGCTGTCCATTAGTAAATTTCTTCTGTTTTTGCAGCAGCTGCAGCCTCGAGCTACAGGCTGAAAGCAGGGGAAGATGAAAGAAAAGGAAGAGGTGGGAGAGGGCCCAAGTCTTGCTAAACCAGCGGGATGCGAAACCCACAGTACTAACTGGCTGTCAGCGCTTTCGTACTGCTCCCTGCCACTCTGCTGGCAGTAGATCTGCGCCCAGCAGCAGGGTGAGCCTCCAAGGGAAGGAAGGGGCTGCAGAGAAGCAGCAAGGAGAGCAACGGGGATGGGAAGGAAGGAAAGGGAGGTGGGAGAATGGGAGGGGAACTGTGCTACCAGGCACCTCAGGGCCCAGCAGTGGCCAGGGGCTGCAGAGGACTCCCTCAGGGACTTTCTGTGCCAGCCAGGAGTTTCTGCAGGGCTGCCTGGTACAGACAAAAGCTTCCTCTCGCTGCTCTGGCTGGCAGGGAGCAGTTCAATCCCAGTGCCTGCTTCGCCTCTTGGCACGGGAGGAGCAGATGGGAAGATATTCTAGCTCAATTAGAAGAGTCTGTTTGGAGTTTGGGGGGTTTTGTTCATTCTTTTTTTTTAAAACCACAGTTAATGCCTCTAATACTAAGCTGGGCTGCTCATCATTCTCCTCCAAATCTTGCACGAAGCAGGCCCGCTCCTGCTCTGACTCCGGGTAGGAGATGTTCAAAGTGCTGCTGCAGGGCAGGGGAGGGGGCTGGCAGCTGATTGCTTCATCAACTCTTGCAAAGCTGTTCACTGGCCTTGCAGCTCTGCACTCTCTTCTGTCCACCCCGGACTGTGGACTCTGCCTTTCTCGCACCCCCGTGCGTCACTTCCTCGGTCAGTTTAAGGATGTTTTTGTGTGGGAGAGCACACCTGCCTTCTCTCCAGATGCTCTGTATGGGCCCTTGTGCCAAATAAGGACCAGGTCGGTCCCACTCATCCTCAGAGGGGCTGCAAATATTCACCCCCGCCTCTCAGAGACAAAGCATTCCCTAAATACCAGGCACGAACATAAGGTATTATACCAGCCGACAAGTCCTACCTGCCAGGATTAATCATTACACCAAATGTAATATTTCCACTAAAACCTGAAACTGCACTGTCTGTGTGAAAACCCGAATGACTTCAGCGATGGGCTGAGCAAGAGCTGTCCTGCCCTTCGCCGTCCTGCCCTCCAGCGGTGCCTCGCAGTCCCACCAGGAAGGTGTTGGTTCTCACATGGCGCATTTAATGCTTGCGTGGCAGCACGAGAGGGAAGCTTTGCCACCGGTGTCAAAGGTTTTCCCTCTCCCCCCGCTGCCAGCATTTGCTGGTGCGTGGCAGGAGGCAGCCAGCTTTGCTTGGGACCTGTGCTCATTATCGTCATCGGCACATACCATAGCAGAGCGACATGACCGGGGTGGGCCCAGCAGCCGGCTGCAGACCGACGATAGCCTGCGTGCATGCCCAGCACATCATGCCCACCTCCATCCCCTGCCTCCCCACGGCTGTTCTGTAAGGATGCGGGCACGGAGAGACCGCCTGGCATCTTCTGCTGTCTTACTTCATGGCTGGTGGCTTTGGTGCGAGGGGGGAGGCTTTGCTCAAAGGCAGGGAACAGGACTGCGTCTGTTCGGAGCCTGTGTTTTGAACCGGGGCCCCTCTTTCTGACCCCACCTCCTCTCCCCTTTTACGAGAAGCTGGCCTCTTTCAACTGACAGCAGGGCTTTCCTGCCAGGCTTGTTAGCTTTAGCTGGAACAATTTCCTTTGAACTCAGCTTGAATTAACATCTCCATGGCAATAGGATCAGGGCTTTGTCTCTTGCAACCTGCCCTTCACCCTCAACAAGAGGTTCTACCAGGAGGTGGGAAGGGAACGGTGTGCCACCCTGGCCAACACCACCACCTCTGCCTGGGGAAAAGCAGAGGCGTTTGCTGGGAGGACAACGCGAGGATGATTCTACTGTTTGTAACTTCCCTTGAGGAGGGGAGGATCGGGGAAGCTGCAGCAGATGCTGGCAGATACTTGCTCAGTTTAGATTAACTTGCTGCATAACATGCCAGTGAGTGAATGTGTGTGTTGGGGGTAAAAGGAAAGCAGCTTGTTTCCCTTCACCATAAACAATCACAAACACACAGTTGCGCTAGGACTGGATTTCTCTGGTGCTGAGTCAATGCAGTGGAAGGAAAACAGTGCTCCCGCTTTATCCAAACTCGGTGTTTCCCCTTCTGCCCCATGCTGTCACCCCATCTCTTCCACAGCCGCCTGGTTCCCCACCTCCATCTCTGCCCTGTCTGCTCCTTCATCTCCATGGCTTGGGAATCTGCTGCTGCCAAAGGAGGTTGGCTGGGTCGGTCTCCCATCCTCTCGCTAGGTTACACATAGCATGTCCCACCATGATGCCTCCTCTCCCCTGCAGTATGAAAAAGCCACACGCACGTCAGTGGCCATCTGTCTGTCTGCTCACCAGATGCTCCTCCTTCTTCCTCCCCTGGTTTCCCCAGAAGGAAGATCCCCCTCTTCAGGCTGTTATGAAACTTGACCTTTCCAGTTATGCTAACTATACATCAACCCGGGCACCAGATAAAGGGCCACTTTATTCCCTCCCTGTCTCACTCCTACTCCCAGCCCTGGCCCACGTGGGTCCGTCTGTTTGGCAGTAGTGGGCTCTCACTAACAATATGGGTTTTTTTCCTCGTGTAGAATGAGAGGCTGGTTTTGCAGCCAAGTCTGTAGGTGGGAAAAAAGAGGCCTTTTCCTTTGAATGCTGGGTAAATTCTTTGGGAGCTGCCTCGGGGAAATCACATCTCAGTTTCTTCTTTTTGGGGGCAGAACAGGGGAAGATGTAAACACTGCAGCAACCACTTACTTCCCTTTCTCCTGCTCCTCCTCTTTGTTCAGTTCCCTGCTCCTAAATACCCTGGGAAGGTCACGCTCTTCCTGCTCTCCGCTCACGACACCCTGGGATGAACTGTCTGGGCAAGACGGGGAAGCATCAGATGGATGCAGTGTATCCAGAGCGGATTTGCTGGGTGTTACACCAAAGTCAAAATCATTGCAGCTGCGATCTCCCAAGAGGCCCAGGGAGCAGGACAATGTCCCCTCCAATGTGACACGCTGGGGTCAGTGGGGCTTCGGCTGGGTACATGGGGAAATGAGCACGGGGGCAACACCATGAGGCTCAGAGCTCTCAGCTCAGGCTTTGCGAGGCAGTTGTGCTTGTTTGATTTCCTTTTCTACCTCCTTCTTCCCCCATGGTGCTTTTTCTCCCTCCTCCAACGGGGTTACTGCAGCTGGATCACAGCAGGCAGTTTTCATTCTCTGTTAATGAGAAACTCCTGCACTTTGTCCCTTGAAACGGAGCCATGTTTGCCACGTGATTGTGCGGAAGGGCTCCAGCGAAGGTTACGGCGAGAAAGGGAGGCGAAGGGATAAGCTAGCTCCCCTCGTACACATGGTTCCTATGCGAGGGGCTGAGCCGGGTGGTGGGAAGGCACCAGCTGAAAGCCAGTTGCTGGGGGAATCAAAGCCTGTCTGGCCTCACCCTGCTGACCCGGCGCTGACTCAGCAGGCTGTCTGGATCTCTTCATACCAGGGAACGGGAATTCATCCCCCAACACTTCCCACCTCCCCCATCTCTATCCTCAGCTGCCATTAGCACGCAAGAGGCTACATGCACGTACCAGCCTCCACGCTCCCGTAACCGTGAATCATAAACCGGTGGGATGCTTTCCTGGAGCTGGAGAACAGGGGCTATTCCTCATCTGGTACAGCTGGGCTGGCCTTTTCCCACGGGAGCAGCTTCTGGTCGGGGCCAGGGAAAGCCCCAGTGCTGGTCAGCTGGGGCGGCCCCCCCGGCTGCTCCCTGGGACAGCTAGCGGGACCAACGTTGAGAAGGAAGGGGAGATTTCTTTTCCACAACCCAGGCTTTGCTGGCAATGGTGCCACAAGCCTGCTTGGCATCACCAGGGATGCAGTTTTCCCCACTAATCCAGCCCCTGGATGCAAAAGCGTGTTCTGAGCATGCTAGCGGGGAGCAGGACCCCCTCTGTGCACCCCGTCAGGGTACAGCATGTGCTTCGTGAGCTTCTGCTCTCCTGCCTCCGCTCTGAACAGGCAGAGCACAAAGTGCCAGGCTCTGCCTCCCTCCTGCTGTGGTTAGTGCCTCTTATCTCAAGGAAAAGGTATCTCTTTTCTTGCTAATACACACAAGAGCACCCTGACCCTTTTGTGGCTCCATCCCAGTCAGGGATTCTTGTTCTTTTTTCAATCCTGCCCTGCGAGCTGTGAAGGGAATATAATGTGATTTCTCCTGCAGCGCTAAGAGCCGCTCAATTAATTCTGGGCTGCAGGCTTCCTTGCAGCAGCGCCCCACAAACAGCGTGATGGATTCTCTCAAGCCTGGCACTTGGCGACACGCGGGCTGCCCAGCCTGGAAGTGGTTGGCAGGGAAGCTGCAAGCAGGACCATCTTGTTTTGTCCTTAGCCAAGCTCTGAGCTTCATGCCACAGTGCCCTGGGCACACGAAGGGGACTTCCCAGTCTTCCCGGTGGTTGCTCTGTCTTACTCCAGCTCTCGTACACCCTTTCTGGTTTACTGCACACTTCTCTGCTTCCATGAATTGCTATCTAATAGTGGACTCCAGTTTTTCTCCACAGCATGACTGATAGGCATGTCCCAAACTCCAGAGTAAAAGCTTCAGCTAAACCTCTTCGGACTTTAGTGTCTTTGAAAGTCAGAACCCGGCTCTCTCATGAGGGAGGTTTGGGATTTGGGAACAGGTAGCTTCTCAAAAGATGCTGCTGACTTTTCCCATGTGCCACAGAAAGGGAAGGCAGGAACATCTAACCTTTGATGTACTGGAAAGAAGAAAAAACTTCCCAGCTCCAAAGGCTTCTCAGCTTTTGCATTCCTGCTTTCCCCACCTCCTTAATGGGGGGTGAACAGGGGGAGGCAAAGCGACAGCAAACTCTCAGACAGCTGTGATTTTTCACCAGAATCTGAGAATCTGTCTGAGCTTGGCAGCTGTACGTTAAAATGACACAGCAGCTCGGCTGCAGGGAAGGAGGGCTGCCCGGCACGGGGGGCCTCTGGGAGCAGGGGTGGGGGAAGCCCCTGCTCTGAAATAACTGGGGTACAGACAAAACAGGAAAAGACCTTGGAAAGACCTCCTAGGGAGATGGAAAATATTCCTCTAAAGTCCTGGTGCTGTGCCCAGGTGGTGAGGTGCCGTGGTTCTTAGCCACCGGTCTGGGAGCAGGATGGTGGGGGCGTAACGGGTTACCTGGAAGAGTTGGGTTTCCTTTGCTGGCCTTGTGCTTCTCACGCTTTATCTGTCCCCCAGCAGCGCTGGAGCTGAGGCCAGGCAAGGAAGAGATTTTTTTAATTTTATTTTATTTTTTCTCCATCCCCCAAACGCCACATCAGCAGCGAGCTGCAAGCTGCAGGATGACCTCAATGAGGAACAGATTGTCCCTTGGCCTGCCTCCATCGTGCTGCCTGCAGGGACGTCAGGCAGGAGGACCTTGAGCTAGGAATTGAGCTGGGAAGACAGAGATGAGGGAGGGTGGACTGTTTCCAGGAGCCACGTGTCAGGATAGCGGTACCCAGGAGCTGGAGCCAAAGCAGCAGCAGGGCTTGGGAGCTGCAGGAGGGGCTGCAGGAACTGGCACAGGGGGGATTTCTTTCCGTCATCTCTAGTTTGATGCCTTGTTGGCAGCGCGCAGCAAAGATTTACAGGCGTTAGTCAAGAGCTGTGATCAGTTGGTGATGCTGGCACCACGACCTGGACCTGAGCTAGCTCTACCTCTCCTCCACTGAAGCCCACAGCGTGGGGGGACTGCTGCCAGCATCACTTCAGAAAGCTGGGGAGAGGTGACAACCCTCCTGGGCACTGGCAGACCTGTGGCCACAGCCCTGCTGCGCTGGAGCTCACAGCCTTCCCTGGGGAGGAGGGAAAGGTAACGCTCATCTTCACCTGCCTCCCCAAGCAGACATGGAGCAGCCCCTCACCCCTGCGTAAGGTAGAGCAGCCTCTGCATTGCTCTAACACTCAACCGTTGTGTCCTCCCTCATCCCTCCTAAATCAGTCCCCATCTTTTTTTAAAGGATGCTAGGTTGTCATATGCTTTTTTACATCTGCACACACCAATGCACTGAGGTGCGTTCACTGTGTTTCAGGCTGGTCTGGACAGCATTTGTCCTCCTGTGGCCACCGGAGGAGTTTTAGTGACACTGTAGAGTGAGTGTTGCATGGCTTTTGTTTGCCGATTCTATCGCCACAACGATTTCAGTCTGTATTCAATAGTGATTGCAACCACCTCAGCAAAAAAACAGGATGAAAAACAGCCTGGTCGTGCATCTCCGCTAAGTCCCAGTGCTGGATCCAGCTTGCATTTGCACTATTTGCTGTTTTCAAATAATTGGAAGGGTTGCTGACAGCCAAAGGAAAGCAGGAGGCATTGATGTGGCTGTGGGAACCAGGGCTCTTGGGCGTTCATTCTGGATTTGCCGTGTAACTTCTAGCTGTTAGCCACCAGACCTATTTTCCAGTTTCCAGCTCATCCGTTAATTCCAAGTGTCACATCTCATTCCTTCCAGTTTGGGGTAAATCAGGCTTGAATTTCAGTGATGCTGAATGTCTGCCCACCTCCTCGATTCCAGATAACGAGCTCTGTGAGGTTTTGCTGGAGGCATCTTAAAACAGAGGTGTGGTACAAACAGTGGGGTAAGGGTGGCTTATTCCGTCTCTCTCCCCTCGTCACCCCTAGCTGTTAGACCCAGTTTCAAGCTGATCCCGATTGTTAGACCCCCTCACATGGCTTTGATGAGAAGAAATTATAATATAATANAGACCACATCAGATTAGGTGACACAGAACGCAATGCATCTGTCCACAGATGAAATGAACAGACATTTTGGTTAACTCATGGGGGTTTTTTAAAGCTATGAGATTCAGCGGGCCCATCAGACTGCCTAATTTTGCATTAATGTTCCAGGAAAGGATAGGAAACATTTCTAGCTAAATCTACAAGAAAAATATTTGCATTTCCCTCTAGGCTGATTTCTAAGCTACATTGTTGGGGGTCTTGGGTGGGGAGGGGGTTGCTGCTTTTCAATAAGTTTCCACAAAATAGATACTTTCCTTTACTCTTGGAAAAATGAAATTCAGACCACTGCAGATGCTCAAATGCCAAATGACTTCCAAGCGTGAGAAAATTTTGAAATTGTAAGCATCGAACATATGGCACTTTGCTTTGGAATAAGATTGGAATGGAAAAGCTCAGTTGTAAAGCTGAACTGAGGACGTTTTATTATTTAGAATGAAAAGAAAGAGTTTTCTTTTAGCTAAAGGAAGACAGAATTTTGGTCAAATCTGACTATTTTCTGAAATTGATTTTTTCCCAAAGACAAGCTACAGCTTTATTAATTATTTGTATTGTGGTCCTGTTAGGTCATTTTTTAAATCACTTAAGTGAAAACAACAAGATCTTTAGGTGTTTATTTTATAGTGAATGAAAATGGAAGCTACCAATGAAATTTTTCCAGCTTAAGAGAAAAATACTAACCACTGCCTTCCTCTGCAAACACAGATTTGGAACAGTTCCGCCTTCAAACAGGGGAGGCGAAGGGGGAAGGAGGGGTTCATTGCTCATAACCGAAATGGAAAAATTGGGCTTAAATTGATTCTGATCTCTCTTAAATCCTTTGAGAGTCGCCCCTCACCCCTGGGCTGACCCTCCCCACCTGCGTTGCTGCCTCAGGTCCCATGGGGTGGGCTGCGTGCCTTCAGCCGTGCAGGGGATGATGCTCATTCCCACCAATTCCTGCTTAGCTGAGCATCCCCAAAGCTCCCGGGACCTCGGGATGGAAGATGCTGGGGTTCCACTGAGCCGCGCTGTCGTTATCTTCGCTACATTACATTTACCCCACGCAACCATCCCCTTTTTGCTTTCTTGCCATTCGTGTAATGTGGGTCAGCAGCGGCTGTGACTCAGTGTTGTACTCAAAGAAGAGGCGCTTTCCTGACCCCTTCTGCAACTGGAGATTGCCCTGAAGCACAGCACCTAATTAACCTTGTTTTGTTCAGGTGGTTTTATTGTTCATAAACCTGGCCTGGGCCCTCTCTTCAGTTATTCTCATCTTCGGTGGGCCATGATTCTTTTCGAAATGTCCATTTTATGAATCACTTTAATTAGTTTTATATCATTCTGTTATATTTCGATCACTTGATTTAGGTTTCAGATTGCTTGCATTACGTCTTATATATTGCTTTGATTTTATTTATGGTGTTTCTAGTGCATTTGCATTGCTTTCCTTAGATGGATATCCTTTTGGCTGGATTTACAGTGTATTTCTTCAGTTAGATTTATATCACTTTAATTAGATTTATATCCCTTTAGAATTTGAGGGCTTCACTTAGATTTACGATACTTCTTTTACTAGGCTTGTCTTGCATAGGAGATTCACATCCTTTTTGTTTTAAAGGATATTGCTTAAAAGCAACTCATGTTGCTTTATCTAAACTTTGGTCAGCCTCCCAATTAGATATACGAAGCAAGAACTCACCACCTGTTTTTTTCCCCCTGTAATTTCCACTGGGATCATTCCAGCATAAACTGTGCTGATTTAAATTAACCTTTTCCAAGTCAGCACTGGCAGGAATGTAGTGGAGATATCTCACTAACTGGCTTCCTCAGAACACCCAGTGCGAGTCCAGTTAGTGAGACATGACTTTTATTTCTTTCTTTCCTGTACCTTAAATGTCACACCGTCATAGGGAAGCTGAGCACACTGTCCCAGCATGGCAGGGAGCCAGGACTGTACTCTCCCAGGGTGCAAGACTCCAGGATCAGCATCCAGTTGGGTGATGTAGGCTCCAAACTGGGTTTTCCCTGTCCAAGCAAGTGCTCTAAGCATGAAGCGGCTGGGTGTTGAGGGAGCAGCAGCATTTCCTTCTCCACTGTCCTTTTCCCAGGGAAATACTCAAATATCTTAAGGAGAGCTCAGAGCTGACAATCCCAGGCGTAGTGGCCTCTCCCTCCTCACCATTTTCCTCTTGCTGGTGTCCCCAAGGCCACAGTTGTGCAAAGGGAGCAGGCACCTATGTCCATGGCGAGGCCATGCCCCTTCACTCCTTGTTTTGGGCTGAGGTCTTGCAGGACACGAAATTCCAGTGCAAGAGCCTGTCCCTCTACACCCCAGCCAAGACCGCAGCAGGAGGAGAGCAGCAGTGCTCCGAAAAGTCGCTCTTCCAGTTAACAGCCACAGAGGACCTGGCTTTGTGTTTCCTGCCCGGCTCTGATCACATCAGCATAAGAAATCAGCTAGAAGGGATCTAAATCCACGTGCTTCGGGGCGAAATCCAGCCTCTGACTGAGAGGGGTCAGTGCGTGTCCCTGCGGGCTGTTATTTCAGATGTTCACAGCAGGATATTTGGTTGCTTTCCCGGAAACATGTGATTCGGGGCCCTGTCGGAGGGCAGGACAGCAGGCCAAGTAGACGTCTGCTCCCAGGCTTTACCCAGTTTTATCTCTAAACCCATTGAGGGCCTGAGCTGATGGACTTAAATTTCTATTAAGATCCTCAGCCACCAGCACTCAGTTTGGCTGCGCGCTCTCAGAGGTCTCGCACAGACAAAACCAACCTCCTGAATCTATTCTTTCCCCAAACACAACATGACACTGGAGCTTACTGTGTGTCCAGGGATATTAAAAGCTTATGAGACCTGCCATTCATACAGCTGAAGCACTAGGGTGCCTGGGGCTCGGCAATGGGAGATACCTGCCGACCAAGGAATGGCCTGGCAGCGGTGCAGAGGGTTGCGCATCCTCCCCATGCCTGGAAATGGCAGGGATCCCTTCTGCTCCCTGTGATTACTGCAGGGCAGCTTTCATGGGACAGTTTCAGAAGACTTTTGCGGTGGGTTTGAATGGGATCCCTGCATTTGCGCAGCATTTGGGAGCCCAAACAGGCCAAGAGCTGGGTTCAAGAGAGGAAAAGAAAAAAGGTTTTCACCTACCAAAGCCTTTGTCCTGCCCTGGCTTTGTGTGTCTCTGACCTCCCCCTCTTTGTGTTTATTCCCTCTGTGAACAGGACAAACCCTACGAGGCATGAAGCAGTGAGAGAGGCCAGGAATGCATTGCAGAAAGCCTGTTGTTTGGTAGTTGAATCCAGATGTTAAGGAAAGGGGCAGAGTTGTGTGAGTGGGACAGAAAGGCTGGAGCAGGAGGAATAATGGGCACCAAGCCTGCTCTGCCATTTAGACCAGTTAAACACAAAAGGGATGTGAATTTGACTTTTCAGGTACAACTTTATTCTCCTCCTAGCAGCGGACAGAATCTGGACCAAAAGGAAAGCCTGCCCAAATCTTAAGCAAAAGAGAAGGGCTGACCCACAAAAACAACTAAATCCTCCTCTCCTATTCCAGTGTGATGTATTTTGGCCCACACCGAGAGGTGTCTTCTGCAGACGGCATCCACAGCCAATGCTCAGTTGTGAGCCTGCTTCACAAAAGCAGCCATTTATTACTCATGTAAGGAGCTGTAGGACAGTGTTGGCCACAAGGAATATTTTCCAAGGATTTCCTAGTAGGTCCCAAATCCGCACCATCAGCATGAACTCTGACCACAGACTTTTCCACGTGATCCTTCCAGCTCTCATGGCCTTTCTAGGGAAGGGCAGCCCAGATCCTGACTGCTGTTAGTGAATGGTTGCAACTGGCTCCCATGGTTCGGGATTCCTCTCTTTGGGCCGCAGGTCCCCTGTGAGGGATCCTCATCCGTACTGTGTGTCGTGGCTCCAAGGGCGTTGTTTCTGTGGCCTTTCCCTATCCCACCCTTGCTGTGAACTAGGTCAGTCAGACCACAGCAGGAGCAGGCTCACGCTCTTGAGCCTCTTCCCATGAATTTACCCAGGAGAAAAGGGCAGAACCCCTCCTGCACACCCCAAGAACCGCTCCGACTGCTCTCCTCCCCCCTGCCTCTGCCTTTCTCATCTTCCCTGCAGCTGCATCCAGCCTCTGCATAAATGAGCGTGGTATCTCAATTAATGTGTATCTAATCAGGACATTAGGACATCTTCCAGAGATGCATCAGCTATAGAGGTTGAGCACTCAGTCAACCTCCCAGTGCTCTGCCACTGGGGCCTCTTCATTTAATTACACCGGGCTGCTGTACTCCTCAACCTTTTAATTGCCCAGGACAGAGAATAGGGTGGTAAACAGGTCAGAGATAGAAGATGCTAGGCATTGTTGTAAGACGGTAAAGCTGGTTTTAAACACCATTCAGAAGCTTGTTTTATGTAATCGCCGAGAAAAGGAGGGCATTCAGGAGGGGCAGCAGGGAACGCTCAAAAGGGATGCTGAATAGTTTTTAATTAATGAAAAATGACTTGAAGCCTGATTCCCTTCTGTAACAGTAAGATCTCTACTGAACACCACAACACAAATCCTTTCCCAGAGCTTCAGATCAAGCCATGGCTCCTCTGTAGTGATATTCCTGATAATAGCTGGGATTTAGTCAACAAGTTGGGAGCCTGGGAGAGTAAAAAAAAAATCCAATTAACTCTCCCAGAGCTCTATTAGTTCTGTAGTGCTGTGAACATTAGTAAAAAGCTGAGTTTTATGTGTTCAGATCCCCCAAATAGTTGCCCTGATTGAATCCTTCAAAAAGCACTGATGATTCTTTCATGTAGCTTTAAAAGTAGAGTTTGGCATGAAAATGAAGGATGGAAGATTAAAGACATCAAGGCAGAACGTTTGGGTCTGATCCCTGACCTCAGTTACACCAATTTTAGTTGAGATTAACACCAGTGTACATATGAGGAGAAACTCAGGCACCGAACAGGCAGCAAAAGCTTGTTCTTGGTTGATTTTCATTTTGAAGATGAGATCTCTCAGGCTGCTCTGGACAACTGCTGCGCGGGTTTTTGGAGCACAACCAAAAGTCTGGTTTTCCTCCCCGTTGCCTTCGCATTACTGCCCTGGACTCTGTGCAACCAGTTAGCCAAAGTGCTGGAAGGAGAAGTCTGCCTGCCTCTCAGTACATGCACACAGAGTTCTCCTCAGTCCGGCAGGAGAAATAAACCTGATGAGGCCAGAGCAGGGGACGGAAAGCCTTGGTAAACCACAGGCAAGCTGCCCGGCGAAGGCTGGGAGAGAGGATGGCTCTCAGGATCTGCTAGCTGGGTTGGCAGTCTGATCAGGGGACAAGGCCTGAGGCTGCGGAGACAGGATGGATGTTTCTTGGGGCTCTGCTCAGCTCTGCAGCTTCCAAGATGATGTAGGTGTGCAGTGTTTTCCCTGCTGCAAGTGCTGCAAAAGGACCTGCAGAGCTGCGAGTAGCTCCCAGAGAAACGCATTGCCCCAGGAGCACAGGGGAGCCTTCTCAAGCCCCTGTTCCACCTCCACCCAAAACCACATCATGCTTCCCAGCTTCAGCAGGGTCAGGATCTTGCTTCTTCCCATTGCAGTTTGTGGGTGATCCTCGTCTAAGTGAGCAGAATCTCGTCTCAAACCTCTTGCATTGGCGAAATAGGTGTATGCTCCAGCTTTGCTGTTTGCTCCGTCCATCTCCTCCGTGCCTTAACCAAGCAAGGGCAAGGGCGTTGTGTACATTCAGTTCATTAGACACAGCCCAGTAAATCACCTTGAAAGAAATATGGCTTGACATCAGTGCTTTGTCTGAGCTCTGGCTTGGAAAAGACTTGGTGTCAGGGCCCCGAGCACACCAGCGGGCACTAATTGCCCCAACGAGCCTCACCCAGACCTCGGCCCACATACTCTCTTGCCACTGGCCCCACAGCTCCATTTAAGCCATGCCCAGCCCTCCCCTGAGCTGGCTGCATGGAGCACCCAGAGGGGGCTACCCTGCTGGAGATGAGGAGAGTGGGACAAGGCTGTGTCCTTGCCAATGCAGGCATGGTCCTGGGCAGGGTGAGCGGAGCAGGCTTGGTAACTGGTTCAGCCAACAGCCTGGTGAGAACCAGGCAAGTGTGGGATGATAAGCCAGGTCCAGGGTCGTGTTGAGGAGACAAGTCAAGCTGGAGAGGTCCTGCCTGCGGTGGAGCTCAGGTAAGGGGGTCTTTGCTTGAAAGGAGCAGTGGACAGCATGCAGCGGGAGGGCTGAGGCTGGACATTTAGGGCTTGTCGTTGCTCTTAGGGCCCCAGCAGTTAGATATGGAACAGCCCCTCTGAGGGAGCCTTGCCTGGATGCCTGCCTTCCCTGGCAGCCAGGGCTTCCCAGCCACTTCGTGGCTTCCGCGCTGGATTTCTGGTCATGGCAGTGCATGATGCTAGTGGCAAAGGCAACTTGAAAGGGCAAAGCAGAGGCCTTTCTGTGGAAGCAGAGAAAACTTGGAGGACCTAGAGCTTCTTGGGAACCACAGTGGTTGTTGATTCAGCAGTCCGAGGGGAGCCATGCTGGCAGTGATAAAGCTTGTTTCTGCAACAGCAGAGTTGTGTGGGACTAAGATGCACTGAGATCTGGAAGAGGTGTGGTGTTGCGTCTGCAGGAAAGCCCCCTGCAGCCCTCTAGTCACCCCACACAGGCAGGGGCTTGCTTTCTGCCCTACTTCTGCCACAGAGGATGGGAGGAGGTGTGTCTCTTGCCCCTCCAAAGGCGAGGGATGCAGAGGAGTTGCTGGCAGCAGAGCACTTCTGAAGAGTTCTCCTCTTCGGAGGAGCAAACTGCTCTTCCCCGCGGCCCAGCTCGCTGCTGAGTTACCGAGATTGTTTCTTAGAATAAGCAGCTCATTCACAACACACATCCTCACTCTTTGATCTATTGGTGGTACTGTTGTTGTGGTGTTTTAAATACCTTGGTTTCATGCTCATAACAAGAAAGCCGGCCACAGAGCCTTACTGTAAGTTGATGAGAAAGTAGCAGTAATTATTGCTCTCTCCTTCGTGGGAGGGTAAACTTCAGATGCTAATGGCCTCTAGAGCATTGACTGTATGATAATGATTGCTCACACCGGGGTGAAACACCAAGGGGAAAGGGCCTTCATTTTCCTTGCTCTTAAATGCTCCTGTGTTCAGGGGCTTGGGCAGGAAGCGTCCCAGACTGCATAAGAAATAGCTGCAGCAGTCTGATTTTGGACTAAGAAGGGAAAGGAATTTTTTTTTTTTTTCCTAGTGGGGAGAAGACAGGGCAGATATTTTCCTGGAATGGATGAAGGGAGAGGATGGTGCAGGTATTTATGCATCATCCAGCTTGAGAGCATGCATGCAACAGCAAGTGAGTGGTAAGTGGTGAAGACAATGTGGCTGCAAACATTTTTTGTTTGCCTGGTAAATTTGCGAGCAGGGAAGGCAGGGCTCTTGCAAGCAGTTTACCCACAGAGCCTTGTGTGGGATGCTAGAGGACTTCTCACACTCTCTGCTTCTATTTTTCCTTTCCCTGCCAAGAGGCATTAAGCTTTTACAGCAAGGGCTGTCTTTGAGTCCGGGTCTTAGTGGGTGCTGATCCCTTCCTGGTTTTCCAAGGTGCCGATGTGACACTGAGCTTCTGTAAATGAAGTTTTGAGGTGAGGAAGAGGGAATGAAGATTTGTAGCTTGGCCAAATATTGGTGGTTTTCCCCAGCGATGACAAAGGATGCACCTAAGGCACCGAGGCAAACCCCATGTCAGATTGTAATCCCCTGCTCCCACGCGCTGCCCTGCTGGAACTTCACAACAAAGCACAGCGGAGAGTGTTTTCTCTTAACAGCATATTTTTTTCCTTAACCTTGTTCTCATGCATGGCTGAGGTATTTTAATGGTAGTTTTCCCCCAGTAAAAAGACTGCAGCACACATGCATACCAGAAACTCTTGACCCAAACTATTAACATTCAGTAAAACTCAATGCAACCCAGCAACTGGTCCTGCACTGGGAGCATTGAACTCTAAGGCACGTTTCACCCTTCCTACAGTTCAGAAGTAGATCACACGTATGAAGAGCTGTCCCATGTTAGCAAACAGCAAAGGCAGAAGAGACTGACTGACACCACTAAAGAACTGGTTTGGCCCCTCAGGCCTGTCCCAAAGTATTTGGGCTGTACTTGCTCATCAGTAATTCTCCACTCACCGCTACCCTGTTGAAGTCCCTCTTGCTGGGATGCTGACCAGCAGCGTCTGTGTCACTGGTCAGCTTTCAGTCTCTTTCAAATCTCAGCGAAGGTCTCCTCTCCTGTGCTCCCTGGTTACTTTTCTGTTCCCTGCTAAAGAGCTACTTGCTCTTCAGTTCTGTTGCCTGCCAGTGTTTTGAATCCCCTCCAGTATTTTTTTTTGTCTGTGCATCCATTCATCTTGGGACTGGGGTCAAACCTACCGTTGCCAGGTCAGAGTCAAGGTTTGGTCGTGCTCCGCTCAAATTGCGATCTGCAGGACTACAGCGTTCCTGGCAAGGTGCTGAGCCTCGGCAAGAGCTCTCTGAGACAGCCTGCTTTCTGATTTCCTTTGCTCTAGGAGGTACCAGGAGAAAAACGATACTGCTTACTCCAAGCCAACTTTGCTAGCTTAGCAGCACGGTGAAGGATGGTCCTGAACTACCTCTCGCACCTCGGGATCCAGGTCCACAGTGGGCACTGCTAAAACCTGCAGCTGGGAAGAGCGTGTTCCCGCAAACATGTAGAGCTGCAGGAAGTGCAGCCTTATCTCCCTTTATCCTTTATCCTCCAGCACAGACGCAGTGCTCGGGGCTGATGGACCTGAAGTAACCCTAGTGCAATGGGGATGCTGATTCCCGATTTGGGCCGAGAAGCGGGTATGGCCCTTTGGACTGGAAGTCTTCCAAGGGTTATTTGTGCCCGCTGACCTCATGGCACGTTTCCTTCCAGCCCCTGCTGGGGTCCTCCTCTCTTTTTGCATAATCTCCTCTGAATAAATACACTGTGAGTGGGGCCTTCTCCTTTGCAGCTTTTGTGATGAGGAACTGTCTTCCTGTAGGTTTCTACCTTGTGGGCCGTCCCTCTCTTTTTGTATCTGAGCTGAGCCATTTCTTTTCTCCCCTGTCTGCACCTCTTAACTTTTTCTTCTCCTCGGCTCTTGTTTTTATCGCCACAATTGTCCTGAAAAGTTTTTCAAGGAGACAATTTGTTTGAGGGAGGCTGTGAAAATTTAGGGTTAAAACTTGCGTGAGGTCCCACAAAAAGCACTACTTAGACAAGAGTGATCTCTCTGCCTGGAAGTGTGGGTTTAAATGGTTTTTCCTATTTATTTCTGTGCTTCTCCTTGCAAAGCTCTTTTTCGGAGGCCCTGATCCTGCTGCCACAGTGACCTTTGTGTTTGCAGAGAGACCTTTTGAAATCAAAGGGGCCCTTCACGAGCATCTGCCCATCTGGAAGCGATTGCAGAACTGGGTGGGTGAAGGGCGGATCGGGAGCTTTTAGCCTGTGAACTGGTGAGTCTGAAGTGACCCAGGTCTGCATGCTTGTGAAAGAAAATCTCAAGCGGCCCGCGTTACATCCTCAGGGGCAGGAATCTGCCTGGCGTGCCGCGCAACAGACCTGCACCAGTGTGTGCTGTGAGAGCAGCCGGAGCAGTCGTAAATGTTTGATTCACAAGCAACTGCGTGTTTAGAGGTATTTGTGCAGGCAGGAGAGCTGGGCTTTGTTCTCAGCGCTGCCCTCCCTTCTCCTTTCCAACTGCAGTTTGTAGATAGTTGCGTATCCCAAGGAGAGAAGGAACAAAAAAATAACCACAACTAAAAACAAACCTACACACGCACCCCAAAAAAAGTCCAAAGCCACACAGAGCTTGTGCTTGGGGAGAGCCCTGAAGCTGGATGGAGGGGGGGATGTCCCTCCAATCTCAGCCCAGGCTGGACGGGGCTTTCAGCAATCCGGTGTAGGGGGGGTGTCCCTGCCCGTGGCGGGGGGGGAAGGAGATGGCACTGAAGGTCCCTTCCAGCCCGAGCCGCCCCGCGGGTGGGAGGTGGAAGGGAGGGAGCGGGGGCCGCTGCGCCCCTGGGGGGCGGCCGCGCTGGCCCTTTAACGGCGGGGCGGCGCTCGGCGGGGCCGGTCCCGGGGCCGGGGGAAGGAAGTGACGGNGAGGAGAGCCTGCAGGCCGACAGCGGCTCCGACTGCGTCAGCCTGGAGCTGCGCACGGCCGACGGCGCCCTCGTCACCCTCACCGCCGACTTCAGACAGGTGGGGCTCCGGCATCCCGGGGGGGGCCGGGATGCGGGGGGGCGCA
>VXBO01010634.1:733822-745504 GCA_013400135.1 Rhinoptilus africanus
GGGAGGAGGAGGACGGGCGCGCTGTCCTCTCCCCTCCCGTGGTCCCCCGGCCCCGGGGAAGGGCAGTGGTGGGATAACCCGCGGTGATTCCCGGCGGAGCTGGAGGAGATCGAGGACCTAAACCATGGTCCTAGCATGGGAATTCCAGCCTTTCGTACCTTGCGGGTCAGCAGATGGGCTTAGCGGGAGGAGCAGGTCAGGGCTCGGGCGTGTGTGCTTTATGGGCTGGGTGCTGGTGACATTGGCACACAAGGTCCTCCCGGACTTGGGACCCACTTGGAGACTGGGAAAACCCTGCCTTGGGGTCTAGAACTGTCTCTGAGGAGCGGAGGGTCCTCTCACATGTACAGGGAAGAAAGTCCATCCGTCTCAAGCAGAGTGGAGGTCTTTGTTTGCAGGCTGTGCAGAGCAATTCCCACACTTACAGCTCCGGGCCATTTAGGCAGGCTGCTGTGCCGAGGGGGGTGTACACCTGTAACCTGGGCTGCCTCTGTGGTGAAAACAGGCTGTGAAGACCCCAGTGGGATGGGTGGCAGAGCCTTCCCTGCACCCATCTGACCCTAGCAGCCCTGTTCCCCTTTGCTGAGGTGCGAGTAGCGTAGTTTTGCATGGCAGGCTCATTAGCATCTGGGCACGGAGCAGGGCCAGGCAGGAGAGTCTCCGTGTGGTGAGCTCAGGTTCCTCACCCCTGGTTGGGGTTGTTCGTGCTCTGCTGTATCTCTAGGACATCTCTCCCCATGACGCACGTGGGGTGCAGTCAGTTCCTTAGGTGGATTCCTGCTGTCTTTGGGAGAACACGTGTGAATTTGTGGTGTGGGAAGTGTCTGACTGTGGGACTGACAGCAGCTCTCCTGCAAAGGGGAGCCTTTCCTCCCGGCCCAGCATGTGAGGTGGCCTCTCTGCAGGGAGGTGGTACTTGCTGAGCTGAAGCCCAAGATCCCACGCTTCTCGGCAGGAGATGGTAGCTTCTGGGCCAGCGCGGTGTTCTTCGGAGCATGCCAAGCCTGGCTGGATTCAGCAAAATTTCTATCGCACAGGGAAGAGCTGCTTGCTGCCGTGTGGGTGGCACGGCAGTGTTACCTTGTTCCAACCCTCTGTTCAGACTGTTTGCTCAGGTGGACTTTGGTTTGCGGCAGGAAGAAGCTCAAACCCACGAGATAGGAAGGTGGTGTGTCCCAACCTGTCGTGAACCTTGGAGCCTTCTGCCAGGGATTGTTCTGGTGCCTCTGCCCCTTTCAGCTGCGCTGTTTGGTCCCAGTCTCCTCGCAAGCCTCTCAGATGGCCCTCTGCCATCTGGAGGGCACAGGGGCAAGCCCACCTCTTTCTGAGATGCTAGCAGATGCCATGGTGATTTTGGACGTGATGGCTTGCGCTGTGCACTACAGCACACATGCAGAGAAGCAGTCCCATAAAAAAAAAAAAATCCAGGAAGACATAGCACACTAGGGAAGTTATGGGAGAGGAAGGGCTGTTAAGCCTGCAGTTTGCAGACTTGCGTACCACCTGGCCCAGGGAAATCCAAGCTCATTACAGATCCTCTAGGTAGGCCCTTTGAGAGCCTGGGATGTGATTTGGGGACTTACGGTGTCCTGAGCTGTGATAGTTTAAGGATTTTTCACTTCCTTCAGGTCTTCTTGAGGGGAGCTTGCTCTCAAATCTCATCTACAAACACAACAGAGTGTATGTCAGCTCTTCTCTCACTCTTGTCCTTATTATAGTTGAGCTGCTTCTGGGCACGGGTTCTCTGAAGGTATCTTGACTTCAGTGTGTTAAACCCTGAGCTCCATGCATCCCCTCAGCTCCTGCTGGAAATACACAGATGATCCCTGGAAGGCTTTGCAAGCATCAGACTTGCAGAAGTCCGTTCCTAATCTTCAGTTTTAGAACAGCTGGGTACTGGCTCTCTCTGTTTTATGACTTTGTTGGAAAATAATAGCTGAAAAAAGCCAGAAAGACATAAAGGACGGAGGAGGTGAATTTGCAGTGGTGTGAGTAATGATGCGAGCAGGCAGCTGCCTGGCCAGGCTTCCCCTTCTGACCTGTTGTCCTGGCTGTGTGCAGGCATTTCCCTGTTCTGCTCTGCTGCTCATCTCTCTAACATTGCACAACTTCTGCTCTCCAGAGGGACGGTCTTGAGGCTCTTAGCCTTGCTGAAAGCAGCTGGGGTTGTTGATCTGGCTTTCCCAAGCTAGATTGCGTGGTCATGCTGTGGCCAGGATGCTGGGGTTTTGCACAAATGATTTTTCCACTTCTCTGGCTTAAACTGCAGGGGGTTAGTCCAAAAGCATTTTTTTAAAAAAAAAAAATTTTTTTCTTTGCTGACAAGGAGTTGCTGCTAGACCAGGGGCTGGAGAAGAAAGGAATTATAATGAGATCACGGTTCATTTCTCTGCTCTGACAGTGGTAAAAGCTGGGTAGGACCTGAGCGGTGGTTGGTCTTCCACAGAGGTGGAATTTTCATTTCTTTTCCACCCCTGCCTCCCTTCCAGAGCTGAACCTGAAGGAGTCACGTCCTCAGAGTACACCAGGTTTTATTTCTCCTTCTCTAGTGCAGCACAAACTGGTCAGTGGGAGTCCCCAAACTGGGACTTGATGTTGTTTTGGGTAGTGCAGTAGTGAAGACCATTTCTTTTCTTGCAGTTTGAAAGAACGTGATGAAAACGCTTCTTTTCCTGTGTAGTACTGTCAGGCATAAAATGTGTTGCAAAAAGAGCGAGGGGGACAGCAACCCTAAATGTTGTGTCTAATTTGAATAGTGTGATCTTGCCAGCTGTTAAACAGTGGCCTGAGAACAAAGTGGGTGGTTTTATTCCAAGGTTAGCACAAAGATACAGAGAAGTTTCTTTTTCCTTTTGATTGCTGGAAAAGTTGTGTTGGAAACACAAGGGAGAAAGTATGGGTAATGGTATTTTAATGCTTGCACTGCTAGTCCTTTCAGTTTTGTTGTTAATAAAGCTGATGTTATGTGATAGTCTGGGGTGGTGCTTTGAGAATTTCCTTATGCCAGGGGTCCATCGTGTTAGGTGCTAAGTGACCAGATGATGTAGGAGAGCATCTCTCCAAAGATGGTATCTGTGTAATTTGGAATCTCTTCTCTGCAGAGATAACAAAAATATAAAAGGATCATTCATCACTCTCTGGAAGGGCAGGAGGACTGGGCTCATTAAAACATGGTGGTGTTTGTTACCCTGGGCTGTAGTGAGGCGCCTAAAAATGCTCTCTCTCGAGTGGATCACCCAGTGTGGGTAGGTGGCAGCCGCGTGGCACGCCAAGGCAGCATGATGCTGCGCTGGAGCGCCGAACTCCTGCCTTCCACCAGAGCTGCCCTCCTCTCCCTCCACGGCTTCGGGAAAGTCGCTTGTTAGGCAGGATCCAGTTTCAAAAGTGGCCTCTGACAGTGACTTTTAGGCGTCCCTCAGGTGGTGGGTGATGAGCTTGAGGGTGTTTTTCCAAGCATCTCGGAGCATTGTGGGGATCCCTGGCTGCTCAGTGCTTCTAAGAATTGGGGTCCAACCTCGTTGCTTCTGAAAATGTGCTTTTTGGCCCCTCTCACGGCACATCCTTGGTTCACCTTTGTAGATACCCGAGTATAAGAGGCAGTGCACCAAAGTGTCTTCATTCCAGCCGTTTCCAATAGGAGAGGGGTTAAAAAACATACTCCCCAGCCAGCGAGGGTAACTCAGCTGGCTGGACCCCCAGCGTGGATGCGATAACACATTCTCTACATTCTACAAGCACGACGACTTTCTGGGCAGCTCTAGCTCTTCCCCCAGGGGAGTGCAGGCAGGGACCTGAGCGCAGCGAAGGCTGCTGACAGGGTAAGGAACTGGGCCCAGGAGTGCTGGCGTTGCCCAGTGCCCCGAGCAGCACGTCCCCGTTGCATGTACCCCCCACTCTGAGCAGGCAAACGACAGCAAAGGCAGAAGTGGGTCCCACAGCAGCACTGATGTCCTTGGGGAAGAAAAATTTGGCAGGAAAACCGAATGGGTTGCGGGGAGGAAGGCATTGAAATAATTTATTTCCCTGGGAACTGGTTGGCTCCACTCAATGTGAAGTCGAGATGCTGGGCTCCGATCTAGACCACACAGGCTTCTAAGTCTCTACTGGGTAAGCCCTAGAAATGGAGGTCGAATTGTTCTCGCTCCCCAGATGACAGTCCCTGGAGGAGCTGGCTGAGAACAGCGTGAGGAGGGAAGAAGTTCGATGATTTCCCTGCTCCTCCTTGCAGGCTAGTTCTTTGCTGGAACTGCCTGCAATAGGTGCAGGTAACCTGGGCTGTTAGGATGCTAGGAGCTCAGTGCACTGATTTTCTTTCTGCCCTCAGGAAAAAGGAGCCGCTTTCCCCTTGCTGTGAAAGCCAAGGCCGCGGTTACCTCCAGTGCCATGGTTCGAGCACGGCTGCAGAACTGGTTGTTACACCAAGCGTTTGTCGTCCAAACCTAAACAATAGCTGTAACTGTACGCGCCACACGAGCGCGGGGCAGGGACAGGCATCCTGGCCGCCCCCGTGATGAGTTCATACGGAGAGTCCCCGCGTTGCAAAGGCAGTGCTCTGCTGGGACTTGTTCCCTGCTGGGAAATTTTGCGGAAACCCAGAATTAAAGGTGCCGTTTGTTTTCTTGGCCGGGTACCCACCTTGGCACCCACCCTGCTGCTGGTGGGAAGGAGGTGAGGTGGCTGGGGAGGGAAAGGCTCTCTCTGAGTAGGAAAAAACTTTCCCTCCTTCCATCCCCTACCAACAAGCTCTTTCAATGCTAGTTTTTGCAGGGATCTTTATCAGAGATTACCTGGACTCATCAACCTATAAATCAGGAAACATACAGAGATAGGCAAATAAGTATTTGGATTATCTGAGCGCCAGCCCTGGGTCACTCGCTGGCTGGTATGATGGGAGCAAGGCCGGGGCTGGAGGCGGTACAGCGAGGTGTTTCGAGGGCAATACAGCGGCGGCCGGTGACCTTGTGCACTCTGAGCTTGCTCCTGGTGCCTGCCTCGGGCTGGAGGGGAGAGTGGGTGCTTGTCTCGATGCCTGGGAGCTGTTTGTTTGCTCCGCTGGTCCTTCCTCTCCTGTGTGCTTGGAACTCGGAAACCCTCAAATACTTAAAAGCCTTGCCTGAATTCATCACTGAACAGGGTGACTGAATCCAGGAACCCTTTGTATACAGTGGAAGTGGCGCCTTGGGACCCGAGCCTGCTTGGGAGGGAGCTTCTCTCTGCCTGGACTCTGCGGGGGCAGCTGGACCCCGGACTTCGGAGGCAGAGCGAGGGACTGGCAGCTCTGGGGTCGGTTGGGAGCTCTGGACCGTTTGCTGGGAACAGAGAGCTGTGCGTCTCTCGTACGCGTCAGCCGTGAGGAGGAAAGAGAGTTAGGTGTCTGAAGGATAATTCTTAAATAGGCAGATCAGAAGCGTTAATCAGTTGCTCAGTATGTTCTCATTTTACAAAAATTGCCTCCAATCTGGGAAGTACTGCAGTGTCTCTTGCCTGTAGAGGTTTTGTGCAAAACACGGCTGTCCCCTTTGCTTTTTCCAGAGTGAATGCTGATTGTTCAACGTAAATTGAAATTAAATCTGCAGCTGAGGGATGCCAGGGTCAGTTACTAGTTTTAGTCTGCTCATCCTTGGGACTTGCACAGTAGGGGACCTCACAGCAGAAGAGCACAGCTGGACTAAATGGGGATGGGAATGTGGATCGTTCCAGTGGTGCCAGTGTCTCAGTGGGAACTCTCTCCATTAAAGCCGTCAAAAAATAATGATTCCATAGTGATTTCACAAGCGTTTTTGGTGTCTCTCTCTTCCGGAACCTCCTTTATGTCCTGCTTTTGTGCTGAGTTTTCAGTCAACAAATGCACCCAGCAAAATCCTTTCTCCTGTCCTGGGGAGGGAAGCGCATCCCAGATTGCAGCTGTTCTTTCAGCTGTCCAGATGTGCACTGAATTGCATATGCTTTTCTCTTCTGGACATGGAGGAGAAGGCAGGGAATAAATAGCTGTATGAGCTCGTCTGCAGAAAAATTCAGCGCGGACACTGCTTGGAGCTTGTAGAAAAGAGAGAGGCTTCCTTCTTCTCGGGGCAGAAGGAGGTTTGGAAGAAGACGAGCTTATGAGCCATACAGCAGGAATAGCTCAGGAGGAGAGGGATGATCTTAGAAGCTTGGCATAGCTTCTGCTTGCTGGTCCCTAGCCACCAATATCTGTCCAGTTCTCTGTGGAGGACATTGTTAAGAGCGATGGCTGTGAGTGGGTGCCAAAAGGCAATAATTGTTCTTCGTAGTGAGAAGGAGGCACCATTCCGATCCCTCTGCTTAGCCCCTGTAGCAGTATGGTCTGACACCAAGACGGGGGACGGAGGATTCCCACGGAGTCTACAAAAGCCCCTGAAGCTAGAAGCCAGATGAACTGATACCCGCATAGAAATGAGTGTTACCAGAACAGGGTATAGGGAGGTTTTGCTGTTGAACAAGGTGTTCTGTGAGTCTACGTGATGGTAACTGTGACTGGTTTCCGAGCTGGTTTTGGAGATGGACTACGATCCATGTCAGAAGCTCTCTATATAAAATGCCAAAATTACTGTCCCTGGCAGAAAAGGCGGCCAGCTGCAGCTGACCGTAACGGGTTCCTTCTGGCTTTAACAGTTTGACTTCCATTTCTGTTCCACACGCTGTTGAGTTCAGAAGGAAATACTTCATTCTCCAGGATACCGGTTTCTCAGAAGCAAGCAGGGTAAGGCAGCAGAGGAAATTTGGGACTGCTTGCCCTAAGTAATACATGGAGATAGTGTCTGTGGTATTTGTTTAACGAAACAAAATGAGACTCATTGGAGGCTTGCCTCCCTTCTTGGTAAAGGACAGAAACCCCCAGCTGTTGCTTGGGGAAACCACGGACGTGGGATGTGACCTGGCAGCCTTGCCACAGTGGGATTGCGAAAAGCCTGACTTCTTTACAGACACTGGTTATTATGCTGCAGGCCTTTGGGTGGGATTGAACCTGGGATTACGCCCCTGTGCTCAGGGAGCAGAAGTATGAGACCTTTGACTTTGTTCTTTTGGCTGGAGCCTTTCTCTTTGACCCTGACTTCTGGGTTCACCCCACTGATGCCAAAGAGCTGTGACTCTCATTCCTTTTTTTTTTATCTCTTTGTCAGGAGGTGAAGATCTTCCGTGCCTTAATCCTAGGGGAGCTGGAGAGGGGCCAGAGCCAGTTCCAAGCGCTCTGCTTCGTCACACGGCTTCACCGCAACGAGATCATCCCCAGCGAGTCCATGGCAAAGCTGCGGCAGGTGAGAGGCACCCTGCAGATGGCTTCAGTGCCAGCTCCATCCTCCAGGCCCAGCTCCATCCTCCAGGCCATCCAGGCTTTCTTAGAGCTGTCCTGCCTGGGCACCCTTCCCAGGCAGCTGCCCAGAGGCTCAGCTATTAGACACACCTTTGGCCACCCCTCCTGCTTGAGGGACTCGGTATTAAACTAAGTTCATCGATAGTATCGATCCTGATCTACTAATAAACTAGAAGGAGGCATGATTTAGTTCAGCCTATTCTGTATCAAAGGGTAAGTGGATGGCTAGAGCAATCACCGTGAAAACCCTTGTCCCACCTTGCTCGATGAACTAAGTACTGATTAGGGACCGTTCATCACGACAAAGCGTTGAGAAACAATCGCAGGCAAATCAGAGCAGTGATAAACTATCATCAGTTTCAGCAGCAACAAGAAGTTTTTCCAAGTGTGTTCCATCCAGAGAGGATGCAGGTGCATTTACAGAGGAATATCCCTTTAACACATCATCTTGTGTCGGTGTGAAATCATGATGTACTTACTATAAGGGATAATTCCTTGCAACCAGGGTTGAAGTTTTCATTGTTTCATCCTCTGCAGAAAAATCCCAGGACAGTGCGGCAGGCTGAGGAGGTGCGGGGCCTGGAGCATCTCAGCATGGATGTAGCTGTCAACTTCAGCAAGGGGGCCCAGCTCAGCTCTCACATCCACAATGTCTGTGCAGAGGCCAAAGAAGCAATTTACACCCGAGAAGAAGATGTCAAATTTTGGCTGGAAAAAGGTAAGTTTCCTTCAGTTTCCATGGAACTGTTCTGTCAGCAAGTTGGTGCTCTGCTGTGATCTCTCCTGCCAGGTTTCTGGTGATCGGCACAGATCACTTTGGCTTCTCTGTCGCTGTCTTTACAGTGGGTAAGGCATGTGTACCTTTTTCTTGCACTTCTTAGCGTACGTGACTTCTTTAGGTGGTGCTCTCCTAGTGAACCTAATTAAGCAGGTATTTTCAAGGCAGCTTTTCACCTGGTCCGTCACCCGAGAGAAATATGTTGTTTACACATTCTGTCTGTCTTTGGGCTTATTTTCCTTACGGCCCTTTCTTCTCCCATGGTTCCTATTCAGACCCGTGTCCGAACAGCCCTGGAAGTGTGCTCTCTCTGAGCTCCTTCTCCTCGACTGTCCTGGCGACTGCCCAGAGGGAGCAGCACTTGCCTTGGTGGCTCTCTCCTTGGCCTTGCCTTTCAGCTGCTCCCTGAGCAGTGTCGTTCTGCTTTCTCCCGCAGGGGTGGATGGCTCCATGTTCGAGGTCCTGCCGCAGACGTCCGACCTTCCTGACCTGCAGCGTTGCAAGCTGTGTGCGGACCGCTGGAAACCCTGCATTTGCAGCTACTCACTGAGCATCGAGTGGTACCCATGCATGCTGAAGTACTGCAAGAGTCGCGATGCCGGGGGCAAGGTTTCTTCTTACAAATGTGGCATCCGCAGCTGCCAGAAGGGCTACACCTTTGATTACTATGTGCCACAGAAGCAGCTATGTCTCTGGGACGAGGAGACCTAGCAGAGCCAGGCCAGACCTTTTCAAAGGGCAGCTCATCTGCCTCCTGCCACCATTTATGATGCTAAGGGCCTCCTGGAGCTGGCTGCTCCAAAGAAGGAATACGGTTCACAGCGGTGCCTTGTACCAGGAGAGCTCTGTGTGCGTGCCTTTCCTTCTGGCCCCCTGTGACTCCCTCCCCACCTGATGCTGCCTCATACTGTGATAAACGGGCTCAGTTCACCGCATGTTGATGCTCTCCTGACAGCTGCTGGGAGATCCAGCTTCCTGGAAGAAGCAGGAGACGCAGGTTTGCTGGGGTGAAGCACCGGTAGGGGTGTGTTTTGCCCTGCTCTGGAGTTAGCAGGTGTGAAAGGGGGCAGCTCTGATCAGTTATCAGCCTCCAGCATCCTGATGAGTGGGCAGGACAGGGGGAGAAATGGTCCTGATGACCTGGGTTGTCAAACATCTCTGCCACCGAAGAAGCCCCTCCACTGACTTCACCTCCTGGTGACACAACAGCATTTCCTAATGGGAAAACAGCTGATTTATGGGACCACATACCCTGAACAAGGAAGGTACGAAACCTACCCAAAGCAAGAGCCTGCCTGTAGCTTTTTCTAGTGTCCAGCTGGCTGTTATATCCTCCCTGTGGCTAGAAGATAAAATGGGGGGATACATCCCAGCAATGACTTCTGTCCCTCAAGGGCTCATAATTAGGGCTCTAATTAATCCCTGTTTAGACTAGCGAAGGCTCAACTCTTTGTGTTGGTCCTGTGACTCTCCCAGTAAGAAAGAAACATCTAGAGACTTGCGACTACCATCGTAACACTGTGGTGGCAAGGGGAGAGGATGATCCCGGGTGGGCTCGCACTGTCCTTTTGAAGAAGACAACATTCTACATCTACGTCCAGTTTTACATCCTACTCTACCAGCCATTCACAAGAAGCTCTTAGATAATTGTACTGCTTTGCTGTGCCTTGGTTTCCCCCTTCTCTAAAACAGGGACGACACTGAAGCTGCCCTTGGCCCCTGGTACGTAGCTGGAGAGCGTCAGACAAAAAGCAGTGCAGGAGTGCTGCCTGGTTCCTGCCTCCTCTTCCACTCAAGTTAGAACACGCAGGGAGGGGAGGGAGGCTGTCGGGGTCATGGTGAACCCCTGTTCCTCCTGGTGAAAAGCCTTCACCATGTGCCTTTTTGCCTAAGATACAGGAATTTTTGACATAAAAAAAAAAGAAAAAAAAAAGAATTTGGTCACAATTATTTTTGTATTGGTCACTTAAGGGGGGAGAAGGGAAAGGTATTTTAATATTGCAAAATGAAGTAAACCACACTTGAAATGATTTTTTTTAAAAAACAAATTATTTATCATTTGTAAGGTAAAATAAACTGATTTTTTTAAAGCATCTCTGCCTTAAAAGATTCCCTGTGCGTCATAATCTCTGCTTGATCCAGTTGTTTGGGTTCTTCATTAAGAGCTGTTCCTTTATGGGTAAGCCTCAAGCCTGCACCTAGGACACTGAAGATGGGAAGAAACATCCTGCCGTGCAGCGTGACGGCAGCACTTACCCATGTGGTCCTGCATAGTGTCCCCAGCCCCTCGGGAGGGGGACAGCTTTGTCTCATCTCAAGCAACTGTGGAAGCTTTGAGCCTGAGCTCTGGTGAAGCAAAAGACCAATGGAAGAGGCAGATCCCGGGGTTAGGCAGGCTGGTGTCCGCTCTTCTCTACCAGTGATGGTGGGGTCCCATGAGGGGAAATTAATGCAGATGTGGCCGGAGGCTTGGCTGGGTCCAGCAGCCTCAATAAAGTATTCTTTGTCTTTTCCTCTGCAGCTACAGCTGAGGGGAGGTGAGGGCGGTGGAGTTTTGGGCCATCTCAGAGCTCTAAGCTCAGTGCCCGCTGCAGGGAGAAATGTGGAGTGCTGATTCCCCCTAGTGTGGTGAATGCGGAGATGGGACATGGACTTCTGCAGCCTCAGCCCTTCGCTTGAGCCACCAAGGCAACTTACCCCCTTACTAGTGATTTCTGGGGAAGCCGAAATTGCTGCTTTTTCGCTTAGGTGGTCAGCGTTTGCAGGGGCTGTGCTCTGCAGCCTCAGGGGATTTTGTCCCTGCTCGTCGCAGTTAAAGCCAGCCGTGGGGGCGAGGTGGGCTGTGAGCGGGGCGGGAGAGGTTTGCAGGGCGGCTGCGTGCCTTTCTCCCGGGAGCCCTGCGTGGCCCATTTCCACTCCTGCTTCTAGTGCGGGGCTGATAGGAGGGGACATGGGCTCGCTCTGGGAGCACTGGGTCACATCCTGGCAAGCTTGAGGGGGCTTATTTCCCGGTGGTGAGGCTCTGGGGGTCACAGAGACATCCCAGCCCTTCCCTGGATCATTTGGCAGCACTGAGCTGGGGTATTCCCAGGCCGCCTCAGGAAAGCAGCATGGTGCACAGCAGTGCCAAACCATCGCCCTGGCTCTGTGGGGTGATGGAGGAGCCTTTTGTGGGCTGGACCCACGTCCAGCAGTNTTGAGCCACCAAGGCAACTTACCCCCTTACTAGTGATTTCTGGGGAAGCCGAAATTGCTGCTTTTTCGCTTAGGTGGTCAGCGTTTGCCGGGGCTGTGCTCTGCAGCCTCAGCTCCTGCTGCAGCAGGACGCAGTGGGATTTTGTCCCTGCTCGTCGGAGTTAAAGCCAGCCGTGGGGCGAGGTGGGCTGTGAGCGGGGCAGGAGAGGTTTGCAGGGTGGCTGCGTGCCTTTCTCCCGGGAGCCCTGCGTGGCCCATTTCCACTCCTGCTTCTAGTGCGGGGCTGATAGGAGGGGACATGGGCTCACTCTGGGAGCACTGGGTCACATCCTGGCAAGCTTGAGGGGGCTTATTTCCCGGTGGTGAGGCTCTGGGG
>VXBO01010634.1:746667-796489 GCA_013400135.1 Rhinoptilus africanus
ATCCCCATTCCCGGCCGGGGCGGCGGCGGTGCCCAGCGCCAGGGTGCGGGGATGGATGCGGGCCGTGATCCGGCGCACAGCCCGGCAGCTCGCCCTGTCCCAGCCTTCCCGGAACCGCAGTGCAGCTGCCTTTCCAAAGGAAAAAAAAAATCCTCCTTCTTGATAACACCCTCGAAAAGCACCCGTCCAAAGGTCATACGACATAAACCAAGTGCTATCTGCAGAGCTTATCTTCCTCCAAGAGGGGAAAAAAAACCACCAGCAGCAGGCTGAGGAGCACATGCATGCAGTGAGGATGAGAGCGGATAGAGCGTTCATTGATGGCCATGGGAAAGAAAAAAAAAAAGCAGCATATCTGCTGGCATCTAGGAGTGATCACGCCAGGACAGAGCTAAAGCAAATCCGCCTTTGCCTGGAGAAGGTGGTCTTATTTCCGCAGCAGAAGGGAGTGATGATGCTGGGATGCCTCCCCTATTTTTTCTGTCTCTGGGAGCAGAGGTGGTTCGAGTAGCTTAATAAGGAGGGTGTATTCCCTCTTGCCTGCATAGCCTATCACCGAGGCCAATAGCTCCTACAGCCGTCTGGGGAGAAAAGCACTGAAATACTTATTTTTTTTTCCTCGTGTTCCACTGACCACAAAATAATAGGCAGAAAACCCGGATCCCGCTAGCTGCAGAGCAGGGCTGGAGGATTCCCGGTTGTATTTGGCAGCATCTGCAGGGCCAGGAGAGGGCACTGCGACCCTGCCCACGGCCGGGACAGCATCCCGGGCCGGAGGATGCCCGGCTGGAGGTGCCACGGGGGGGGAGACCTGCCTCCCTGGGGCTCCTGGTCAGGCTGCTCGGCTCTGGAGCAAGGGACAAGCACAGGAATAAGGGAGAAAGGAGCAGCGTCAAGGGAACGTGCCAGTTGGTGTACAGAGGGTGCTGTGATGTGGGGGGGAAGTGAGCTCTCACGGTCCCCAGCCTTCCCAGGGCGTTTCTCCTGTGCCCAAGAGGCCCTTCAAGCTGGCTGGGAGCCACCAGCAAATCCATGTTTGACGCAGTGAAGACACCTGATCTCGTCAGTCTTCGAGACGGGGAAAACCCAGAGGTGGGGGGGATCACGCCGAAAACACTAGAAAACAGACCAGCAGCTGCCCAGGAACGCCCCGAGGATGGGGGCCTGAATGGCTGGGGCTCCACCACAGGCTCGGGGATCGGTGGCAGGAGTCCAGCCCCTCCAGCAGCTCGAAACAAGCTGCCTGTGCAAACCACCCCCTGTCACCTTTCTGCTTCCTGGAGCAGCGCTAAAGGCAGCCTGCAGAAACCTCCCCTTGCGCCCTGTCCTGCACACGTTATTCCGACCTGGGAACTTCCCTCCACCCTGCTTTCCCCCTTCCATCTCTCCCCCCACTTTCCCCCTCCTTTTCCTTGTTAGAGTTTCGTTTAACACATCCACCCTGTCCTCCCAGCGTGTTGCCCCCTCCTGAGGATGTCCTCTCCGGCCACGCGCGCCCCATAACGTCGGCCTGGGTTGGAGGTGAGGCTCCGAGAGCTGCCCGCCCACCCATCTCTTCAGAGAAACCTGTCTTTCCAGGGAGGGAGAGCAGTATGTGGGAAAGCCGAGAGTCCTGGAACGCGAATTAGCCAGGGAGAGATGAATGTGTGATAGCTTGTACCTGGCAGCTACCAATTGAGTGTGTTAACGCTTTCAGGAGGGGGTTGAGCAGCGCTGGAGCGCAGGCGTTTAATACAGGCATCCCGCTACCCCAGGCCATGGTGGGGGTCATCACGGTAGTGCATGGCGGGGACGGGGGGAAACGCCGCACCCGGGTCTGTCAGGGTGGCTGTTGGTCCCCGTCACTGCACAGAGCGTAGGCTGAGGATCTGGCTTCTGGCAGCTTCCTACCAAAGAAGCCAACATCAGGGGATTTTTTTCCCCTGGCTTCCCTGGAAGTCAGTTAAATACTGCAGCTTTAAACAACATGGAGGAGGAGGAGGAAGAGGCTGTCTGCCACTTCTCTCCTCTTCTTGGGGGACTGATATAACACCGCACAGAGCACGATTCAGGAACGAGGAGTCTCCATGTGCTGATCCTTGCCCTGCCCCATGTCTTTAGCCAAGTCAGGTTACCTTTCTGCTCTTAACTTCCCTTTTTGTGCTGATGGCTTCATATGGCATCATCCAGGTTCAGCCCAGACCGGGCTGGGGGGGGGATGCACAGACTCAGCTGCACAGGCTGCTCTGACGGCTCGCTTGGAGCAGACCCCGGGGTTTATCAGAATGGCCAGCGATGGAGTGAAGGGGCTGCTTGCTGGAGGGGCTGCTCCCGCAGCTCGGACGCCTTCCCTTCTGGGTGCTGGCGGCGGCTGCTGCCCATCCTGCCTCGATGCCTTGGCCTCTCTTACCCGCGCACGGCAAGGGGCAGAGCCCGCAGCCTACCCACGAGGGGACAGCTCGGATGTGGGGCTGCCGGCGGAGCCCCCGCCAAGCCCCCTGCTCGCAGCCCGGCAGGCAGGTGCTGCGGGGTGCATCTGGGCAGCCGAGGGCGGGCAAACCGCCTTCCTTCCTCCCTCCCTCCCTCCTTCCCACCCCACCCCACGCCCTGGTAGCGCTGCAGGGACTCATCCATTCCCGAGTTACTAATATGCAAATGGAGGCTTTTGCATGGGCCGGGCGCCAGGCTGCTGGGTGTCAGGGCACCCGAGGGAGCCGGAGGTGGGGCGAGGCGTGGCGCGGCGCCGCATGCTCCCCTGGCCCTGCATGGCAACAGGCAATGGAGCTCTAGGTCCCTTCGGGAGCGGACCCACGCCCGGTTCGAGAGGCAGCGGGTGGCAGAGGAGGGAGGGCAAACTGGCAGCCCCTGGCAACCTGGGGCTGACGGCAGGAGGCTGGGCGCACCGCGGATTTCCCTCCGCCAGCAGGATGGTGAACCTGGAGTCTGTGCACGCAGGTAAAGAGCGCTTGAGGAAGGATCGGGCTGGAGCTCACCACGTCGCTGAGACCGTGGACTTGGGCAGGAAACGGGGTTGCTCTGATTCCTGTGACCTTTCCTCCCTCCTTTCCCTCCTCTTTTCTCCCGCTGCAGTTGACTATCACAGCCAGCGCCTGGTTAAGTGCCCACATTCCTACCTGGGGATGGATGCTGCCCTCATCCTATTTAGGGGGCTGCCAAGCCATGCCCACAATGTGGGCGCACCGCTCACGCTGCCAGCCCCAACGTGGGTCGGGGAGCAGAGCACAGGGCTCTCTTGGGTACCTGGAAAATGGGCATTTAATGCCTGACCAGTCACTGGGATACAGCTGGGAAGAGTGAGAGGGGATAAATGCACAGAGGGATGCGGCAAGGGTGGAGGGGGGTGTGTGTGTGTGTGCGAAAGCGAGATGGGACATGGGTTGGAAGGAGAAAAGTTAATGACAAAGAGGGAAAAGGAGGGAGAAATGAATGAGGAGGGAGCTGTGGGAGGCTGGGTTGAGTGAGGAATGAATGAACAGGGATACTCTGAAGGAGAGAGACTCCTTACAGGGGGTCTGAACACAGAAGTACAGCTTAGGTAGTCTCGCATCTTCTCTGAGCAGACCTCTCCTCTGCAATTAGCAGAGGAACAAGAGCAATCACTGCCAAATCCCTTGTAGCTGTGCTGAGCTCCAGCTCGCCCCAACAGAGTGAATTTACCTTCTGCCCTCAGCTCAAGCCCCTGTGCTCCAGGGGCAGGACTGCGTCCCCGGGCATGCTGGAGCTGAGGCTGATGCTGGGGTGGGAGCAGAGCCGCACCAGCAGTGAAGGCCAGACCCTGACAGCCCCTTCTGCGGAGGGGGCAGGCAGCAGGGAGCTGGGGGGAGGGACCCATGTGCCTCGCTAGTGACCTGTGTCCGGTGCTTTGTGCAGCAGGAGATGCTGGGTGTTGTCCCCATGTTTGGAGGGGAGGGGGGGATACACCCATCAGTCTGTCCCAGGCTCATTCCCTGTGCATACCCACTGGCACGCTGCAGCCGAGCGGGGGTCTTTGGTGGTCCCGCTGTGTGGGGGCGACCCAGGGGTCCATGCCCCGTGCTCGTAGCCCCTCCACAGGCTCTGCCTGCATGTGGGCTCCCGGGCAGACCTGCAGGGCAAGGCAGATGCTGTGGCGATGTCACCACCCAGCACAGCGTCAGCCTGCAGCGGGACAGCGGGGATGGCCAAAGCCTCTGCTCCATGGCTGCGTGGCAACCTCTCTGGGGTGCCCGCGGACACTCCGTGGCCGGCCAGCATCCCACCGAGCAGGCGGGCTCCCTGTGCCGTGGGGAGGGAGCCCCAGCACAGCCTGGCCGTCCGCGAGGAGCGGCGGCGGGAGGCTCGCGGTCTTGGCTCAGCCAGTGAGCCTGACTAGTCTGAGCACCTGCGATGGGTGTGCTTGTGTGTGGTGTCTCTCGGGGACGCAGCCCCCGCAGGCTCCTCTCCACCCATCTGCTTGGCTTGTGGGCGACTCTTTCTTCATGAGAAGATTCCCAAAATCGATACTGTGCCCTCTGTCAAAGCCAGTGGCATCACTCCCAGGGTGGGTTTGGCCAGCAGCTGTGCGGAGCCGGGTGCGTGCTGAACTTCCATTCTACCAAATCGTCCCACCCTGCCGCCTGCCGGAATGGCCTAAGGTTTAAGCAGCTTTTTTCGCAAGGAGGGAGGCCAGCCTGGACCCAACCACTTCCACCTGCCGGAGCCCAGCGCTGGTGGGAGGGTGTTTCTTCACCCTCCTGCAAGGGCAGTTCAGCGTGTTGGGTTTTTGGGGTCCCCCGAGCAGCAGGGGTGTGCTCTGTTTCTTCCCCATCCGCACAGAGGAGACGCAGGGTGCAAAGGGAGGGTGGGCTGCCCGGGCTCCGCACGCCCTCCTGCCCTGCAGCAGCGTGTTCCCTGGTGGGTACCACCACCTTCTCCCCAGGCATTTGGATGTTTCACCTTCCTGGAGCCTCCACAGGGACTCAGGCACCTAAAGTGCGGAAAATTCAATAGGTTCCAGGTAATGGCTGAGCCAAGCTGAGCTCCCCACCACCACCACCGGCTTTTATTTTTTCCTTTTAAAGTCATCGGGCTGGTTTACCCTAGTGCCCATGTCTGAACAACTACTAGGAACAAGGGCTTGGGAAAGCTTTATTTGCTGACACCATTTGTTTCAGCAAAAATAGAGATGCAGATATATCCACAGAGAAGTGTCTGCACTGGTATAGCTTCTTTGGTCTGGGTGAACAAACCAGACTACCCCTACTCCAGGGATGTTTGCTCGCTGAGGTACAGCAGCACATTTTTAATATGGCCCAGGCCGCAGTGGCGGCTCCTAATAGGTCTGTGGTTAGGAGTTAGGCAGGCCGAAGTTGCATTATTTTTCCCAGAGATTTTTTTTTTTTTTCACTAGCCTGCCTGTGCTCCGTATATTGCCAAGCTGGCAAAGCTGTACGGTGGATCCTGCGTTTCCCTGAGCCCAGTCTCACAGCCTGTTTTGTCTCGAGATACTTCATCAGGCTGGGAGAGGGGGTGTACAAACCCAGATGCATCACTCTGTCTTGGTTCATAGTGGAATACTTTTGGGTGTCAATAAAAAGGTGTCGCTTTTATCTTGGCTCCACTTATGTCACATTAGAATGTAATTCCTCTGCTCCTTGTTCTCAAGGACCTCTTGGAGACAGCTGGTGCTGCAAGCTGTACAAAAGCTGACCAGCCCCAAACCACTCAGACCAGTAGGCTTCGACAACAAGGGTTTTCTTTTTCTTCCCGGGTTGTGGGGTTTTACCCCCTGCAAGATAATTAAACTTTTATTACATTCACGTAATACAAATTTAATAAACATGTGTACATTTATGATGGGAATTTGAATCTTTGTGAAAAATAAAATTATTCTTCTCTATGTACAAGAGGGTATCTGGTTATCTCCCGACTCCAGGAGGAAGGAATTTAACTGATGGATAGCATGTGATATGTAATCAAGCCACAGCTGCAATGCCTCCTTTCCTCCTGGCCCACCCCAGGTTATAAATGGCAGGGGGGCTGAGGTCTTACTCCTGCAAGAGGGAGAAAGCTTCTTGTGGTTTGCTTGCATGGCTTCCCTTCTTCAGCTCTGTCTGACCTGCTCAGTCTCTTGTTCTGTGCTTATAAGGGGCTCTCTGGTCTTGGGGATTAGATAATTTTCACTAACGTGCATTTGTTCGCTATTTGTTTGCTCACGATGAAACCGGTGTTACTTTTTTATTGCAAGCTCGCAGACTTTCTCACTAAAGCAAGCACAAAACTTCTGCATGGTTTAAGATTTTTTTTCTTACTCTACAAGAACTTGGCTGCTTTTTTTTTTTTAAGATACTTTTTGGCAGCCAACAAAACTTTGTGCTTTGTAGATTGCCTAAGTTAGGGTCCCTTGGCAGTATTACAAGACAAGAAGATGATGATAATTACTCTTCCTGCAGTAGAAATACTTAGAAGCCCCACTAAATGTTCATGTCTTAATTGCAGAGGGTTTATTTGAAGGGGAAAAAAAATAAAAAATCCCACAGCTCTTTTCTCTCCCCTTTCCCCCCCTCACTCCTTAATACAATTTAAAGAAAGGAAGTTTCTGAAATATGTTTTCTTCCTTTTGTTCATTTGCTGAAGAAAAAGCTTCAAACTTTAACCTAAACAAAGCTATTTAATTTTGTCCAAAAATTGGATAATTTTCCATTTGCACACTGTAAGCCTGAATAGGAGAACAAACAAAAAGGCCTGCCTGCTTTAGTGTAACAGAGGGAAATGGGTGTAAAAAGCTATAGGCTTCTTCTCAGCCTTTTGGCCGTTTAGAAACAGTGTAAGGCATGTATAGGAAAGAGGAAAAGGTTTGCATGATGCCTTTGAGAAGGCTTCCACCTGCCTTTTCTACCACAGCAAACACTCGCCCAGCTTCCACACTGTTGTTATTACCCCATGCAAATCGGATGACTTCTGTGGCCGGGATTGGCTGCAGGAAGCACATGCAAATCAGTTGGTTCTTTATAAAAAATTATTATTATCTTTTTTTTTTCCCCAACTAGTCTGGAAAGAGTTAAAATTCCTGTGCTAAAGGCAGAGGAGCATGAGGGGGTGTCCATCTGAATTTGAATAGATATTCTTCCTTCTTTCACTGGTGTGTACTTTGCCTCTTTTAAGGAGGAGATGATCAATCCGGTGTAAAGTTGACTATTCCCACCTTTTCTTTCAGCTGTGCCCGAAGGAGAACGTGGCCCCGGGTGCGGTGGCAGCCATCACTTCAAGGGTAAATGACAAATTTATTGGCATCAATAAGGACGGAGGGAAATATGTGGCAGCTTGATGGCAAATTACTCTTCTTGCTCCTGGGTTGGGGATTGTGCTTTGGAGCAAAGCAGCTCCTTTGTGGTTTGCCAGGGCTGTAAACCCATGCGTTTTAGGGGAGAGCAGGGGCAAAGAGCTTGCAAACAGGGACCAGATGTACTGGGAGAAACAAGCCGCTTTGTACAGCACCAAGCACTGGCCCGGCTGAGCATCTCGAGGGACGCAGGGAGGATGTGGGAGACGAGGGGAAGGCTGGGAGGGATCCCCTGCCTCTACAGGTGTGGTGGTGGATGGTGTCAAACGGAGAGCCACACCAGCTGGTTTGGGAAGCCCTCATAAAGCTCGGGGGAGAGGCTACCGAGGCTGGGAGGGCTCCCGGTGGCTAGACGACCCCTCATCCTCCGTGGGGGAGAGGAGCCATGCGGAAGGTGAGAACACAGCGACAAATTGGGGAGGGGGGAAAAGGAACGAGGGGGATGCAAAGAGCAACAGGAGGGAAAGTGCATCCTCGGAGCTGATGAATATTCTAGTGACTGTATGTTGAGGAATCAGAAATTTGAAAGTCTGATGGTTTATTATAATTACACATTCATTTGTGCTGTTTAGTAGAAGCCACATGTGCCTGTTGCCTGGGACTGTGACCTGTTATTAAAATCAGTTGTGCCTCTTTTTCCAGAGATCAAGATGAGCGGTGATGCGGCAGATTCCACAGATACTCGGCATGAACCCGACCAGGTGGAGCCAGGTAAGGAGGGTCCGGGACCTGGGGGGCAAGCGAGGGAGCCCAGGGAGGGAGTGGAAAGAAAAGAAAAGGGGGGTATGGGTGCTGGAAGTTTCTGTCAGCGCTTTGCTTGACTCCTGTTGCTGCTACATTGCGCTTTTCCAACCAGCCTGGGAGTTGATCAAGAATGCGCTCTGGGCTAGGATTGCGTTCGTATCTTGATCAGCGTGCAAGATCCTTCTGTAACAGCAGTGAATCAGTGTGTGTCTCAGTAATGTCCTCTGCGGTTTTAGCATGGAAATATGCTCGCATCTTGCCAAAGGAATAATGGCATTGAAATAGTCTTGGTCCGTTCAGTTTAGCACAAACAGCTCTTCATTTTACACAGGATTTGTGTCAGGAACCCTGTGTTCCTGATTAAGCCTTTTTTGGCCACATATATGTAGAAAAATAAGAGGGACTTCAGGAATAATCAAATCCAGCTAGGTAGTTCCAGCAAAAATTCATTGGTCTTCATCTTGAAGCATGACTGAGTTTCTCATCTCCACTACTCCCACCTGATGGCTGCTCAGACTCTCACTCTTCCGTAGCTAGAAGCCCCAGGTTTTTTTGAATATGGAAAGCTGAAGAGCAGTGAAGATGATAGCGCTGGTGCTAGCACTGATTTCTGCCAGGTTAGCTACCAGCTCCTGCCCTGCCACAAGGTGTGATACACACCAGAAATATCAGTTTGGTGTTTTCTGGCATCACTTCTGACTGACACTGCCTGCAGTGGGCTTTGAATGCAAGACCTCGAGGCTCTAATTTCACAAAGGCTCAGAATCAGATTCCTTTTTAGGCAAATAAACAGCAATAAGAACTATTTGTAGCACCTAGTAGGTATAGCAAACTAAGATTATTAGACACTGTGAGGCTCATCTATAGACTTAAAAATACACACCTTTTACAACTAAAAATGATAGAGACAATGTAGAAGAGTCGTTGTTCTTTGGATAATGAAGAGCCATAAGGTTGGGGTGGGGGTAGGTGTGACAGCAGATTAAAATTCTACTTCAAATGGTTTTACTGTTTCTCTTTTACTTTTGTCATTTGAGAGGACTTAGAAAAAAATGAGATCTTGGTAAAGCCGGAGCACGCTAGGCACGTTTTAATAGGACTAAACCCACCCCTTTATTTACACCGTATGTTGAAGACTAGAAATCCTCTGTGCTCTTAGCTATTAACCTGGGTTATTTGACATAATCTAACGTAGAGATAAAATCTGGTTCTATTCACGTCCGTGAACTCTGATTGACTTTGGTCAGGTCAGCTTCTGCTCAGGGCTTTCAGATGACCCCAAGTTGGTTTTTGAGATAAATGTTTCCAAGCCGCCTAGCAATCAATGCGTCCCCAACTTCCCAAGCTCTTGCAAAAAACCCTGGTAGCTGATACAGGGCCTTAAATTGGGCACCAGCGTCTCCTGAAAGGTTTTGTGCACCTTGGCACGCAGAGCTGATGGATAGCACAGTGGAATCAAGATTAGGGAAAGATGTACTATTACGAGAGTGGGTATTTGGTTTTGCAATTGGCTGTTACTAAGTGTAGTGGGAGACTCTGGCTGCTGCTATTGTAGTCAAAAGTGTTAAACAGGCAAGAATCTGGCAGCACAGCTGATGGGTAAAATATGTTTTCCAGCTTAAGCTTCCCAGACAGCCATTAGTGTTAGCTGTAGCACCTCTTTCTAGTGGTAATTGAGAAAAGAAAGCAGAGAAGTGAAGTCAATTTGTTTTAAAATAACAAAAATGTTTGCAGCAGCAATAGCTCTGCTCTAGGAGCCTTCAGATCAAGCAGGGAAATCAGAACAAGTAAATCTCCTTCATTTGCAAAAGAGTGGCACTTCCCTGGCGGACTGATACAAGGAATATATTATATATATACATATATATAATACATATATATACAAGGAATATATTATATTCCAGGTGTATAACCTGCCACATCAGCCGCGCTGGCAGACACAACCAGCCAAGCCCATGGAGGGTCTGCCTCCACGCTTTACCGAAAAGTTCTACGCATCTTTGTCATTTTGGAGGGTTTTTTTCCCCTCTTTCCAACCATTCTGTTTACAAACAACAGAGCTCTTTGTACTGAACTGCTCTGGAAGTTTTTATTTTCCCTTATACACATTGTTAGAGGAATATTTACTGCAACACCTAATAGTTTAGTGTTTTGTTTACTAGCTTCATGTGGGAAAATCTGTTTTCCAATGACTCATTAATTGAAGACCCGTTTACTAATGAATTGGGTTAATCCACACAGCTCCCCAGGAGTCTTCGTACCTCCAAAGGAGAGAGGGCAGTTACCAAACTAACAATATTATAGCTTATAAAGAATGGAAATCCTTCTAGGTGCAGATTTACAAAGGCCTTTCATCACCTTAAGATGCAGACTGGCTCCAAGAAGAATTAAAACAAAACAAAACAAAAAAATACTGGAGGGAGTTGGGTGCCAAAAAGCTTTTGTAAACCAAGCCCTTGATCTAAAACTGATGCCTAAAGATCTGATGGGAAGTGTCGGTAGTAGAAGCATAATCTCATCCTTTCATATCTCAGCCAGTTCTAGGCTAAGAGGGGAAAGGGGTAATTTGGGGCATTGTTTTGCTTTGAAAGTGTTCAAAATAATCGTGGGGCTTTTTCTTTTTTGAGAAAATTGTCAAAATTGTTCATCTTTCATTGGAGGTTAGGAAAGCTAAGTTGTTTGGTTCTTTTTTTTTTTTTTTTCTTTTTCATCCACACCAATTTCATAGAAAACACTTCAAAGCTTTTAGTAAGATGTTCTCCAGAACCCCATATTTGTTTGATTCCGCTCCTTTCCACGTCTACTGCTCGGAGTGAAATTTTGGCATTTTACAAAAAGCCATGATTTAAAATTAAAATCTGAGGAATATCACCTACCCTACCCAGTCTTGCGAATCTTAAGCCCTCCTTTACTTTAACTCTGCCTTTTTTTATCACACTATGTGCGTGCGGGGGAAGAGGCACGAGTTTCTCCCGTGAAGGCCATGGGTTGGGCTGCCTTCCCCCCTCACCCAGGAGCCGTGTAGGTCACCCCCAGCCCCGGTACCAGGTCATCTCTCTGGTCTGAGGGTCCTCTTCGACCTTTCCTGGGCGATGCCAGCCTGGTTCAGGGCTGGGCGTGCGGCGGCTGCAGCTGGGCTCGCAGGCAGTCCCGCTGACTCCATGGGGGGTAATGACAAGCATTGAGTTTTATGCTTGGCTGTAAGCTCTTTTCATCTTTTTAAACTGATGAAAGCCATGCCAGCAAGTTCTGGGTTGATTTTTTTTATGGGAACTGTGGGGGCTTGGCACTGCTGAGTGTCGCCCCTGGTCTTCAAGCCGAGAGGCAGAGATCTCCCCCTTCTTGTGGTTTATCTAAGCCCTCTCTATCTGATGCAACAAAATGCTGAGGTGGGACTTGCCTCTGTCTGTCTGTTTGTTTGTGTCAGACACTTGTTCCCCGTTTATCTGCTTGATCAAAACAGGTTACACCAAGCAAAGCTACTTCCCTTTGATTTCATCTGTTGAGGCTATGGGGGGGAAGCCAAAGCTTTAACAAAAGGGCGATAGGGAAGCTCTTCAAACACAACCATGGGTAACTGAATAGCTGCAGGCGCTCCGAACATCTTCCCTCCCCACCCTGTAAGACGGGGAACTGGCCGGCCTGCCAGGAGCCCAGGGCGGGGTGCGCGATGGGCACCCCAGCACCCGGGGAGAGGAGCTGGGGTGTGTACGTGTGGGTGCAATATAGGACAGCCCTCCGGCGTGATCGCTGCTGGTATCGCTCCCTGGGACAGTGGTGGGTGCCTGACCCGGCTCTCTTGGGTCTGGAATCTGGAAGAGCAGCGGCCAGGCAGAGGAGGGCAGTTTCATGGGGAGGGCACACGGAGCCAGACAGGTGGGCTCTTGGGCTTCTTCTCACTCGGATGGCAACGGCAGCAGGGTTATCTAACCCTCACAGCTTGGGTAACGTATCCAGGTGGGTTAGGAAGCAATAAAACAGATATTTTTCTCTCTGAGGGTAAGAAAGATGCTTTCCTTTAAACTCTAGGAAAATTAAAATCATAAAGAGCTGTGATGCATTTGCTCCGATGGTCTTGCAGAGTGTCCCTTTTGAGGGGACACTGCCTTGAATGTTGTTCTGCTCCCCCTGCATCCTCAGCTTCAGCAGCTTGTGCCCACAGCAGGATGTCAGACTGAGACACCTTCCTTCGCTGCTGCCGCAAGACACCTAAGGTCCCTTGGTAGTGGAAGCAAGAAAGCAAGGGCAGCTCTGAAACCGGACGCCAGGATTTCCCACCCAAACAAAAACTCCTCCCAGTACCCCGGCTTTTATATCAGCGCATTTTGCATTAAATCCGTATCAGGGCAGATGGAAAAACAGAGCCCTTGTCTGCCTCTCTGCCACTGCCATTGCAGTGCAATGGCTTGCGTGAGATGAGTTGGTGGGTGCTCAGGCCGTGCTGCTTGGTGCACTCCTTGTTCCTTGTGCCTTTTGTTGTTAGCTCTCCATATCAGGCTGGAAAAAGACTGCCAGGCCAGATTCTTTTGAGGAAACTTGGCCTTCCCCGGCCCCACGCTGAGCCTAGTCCTTGGCTACGCCTTTGCTCTCCAAGGTTAGCTCTCCCTCGTGAAACTTTCCTCAAAGCCTCCAGGATTTCTCTTGTCTCTTCTCCCCGCAGCCATGCACAGCCCCAGGGCAAGTCCCGAATAAATAACAGCAGCAGCAGCAGGGCTGGAAACAGCTGGTTGCTATGGCAATTGGGCCTGCTCAGGATTTGCATAAGGCTGATGATTTTCATAGCACAGCCACATTTAAGGCAAGCAGGAGAAATTTCCATATTCCCAGCTCCGAGTCAGTTGGGGCGTGGGGGAGGCCAGGAGGGGGATATTTGAAATTCAAATGAAGGTGATTAGGGTTTGAGGTTGGGTTATTTTATTTTTTTTTCTTAAACATCCCATTATGGAAGAGGATAAAAAAGGATGGGGAGGGGAAAGGGGAACAAAAGGCTGGTTTGACTTGAATTAGAGGGGCAAAGGAAGAGCTGGTCTGATCTGCCTCTTGCCTCTGGTCTAAGAGAAGAGACTTGCCCTCTCCCAGCACCTGCAGGTGAAATGTTTTCCGTGGGAACAACTGCTGCCCTCGGGTTTCCTTCTGGAAACTGCCCGAGTCTCCCACACTCGCTGTCCTGCTTTCTCCCCCTGCTCCCTGCCCCACACGAAGGGTATATTGCACTCAGAGCTGCAGTGAGACGAGAAGATGGGTTTTCTTCGAGGCGCTGCTGACAAAGGAAAGGCGTTTTTATAACCCAGGGGTTTCCACCCAAATGAAACACTTGAGACTCCAGTGAAAGCTTCCCCTGGAGTCTGTAACCATCTGGCTGAGTCAGCACAGATTCACTTTTCTTGCTAACCAGCCTTAACTTTCCCAGGGAGATGCTCCAATGACCCGGTTTGGTCTGTTTGTGTCTTTAGAGCAAAGAGTTAACATGAAAACTGCAGCCCTACCTGGCTGCCTCAGCAGTTCCCCATCCTGTTCACACTTTCCCCTGCTCTCTTTAAAAAAGCGCTTCTTCAGGCAAGCTTTGGGAAAAGCGAGCGTCGCAGCAGGGGATGTAAGGATACAGGGAACTGACTGGTGTCGGCTCAGCTTCAGTTTCTGCTCCCCAGTGCCAGCTGGACACAGGTGGAGGGAGTCAGGGGTAACCACTAAAATGGAGAGAAGGTGATTTAAACGAGCTCCTACCACCCAGGGCTTTTCCTGCCAGTTCTGGAGAAGTCGCTGGTTTGACTGCTGGGAATGGTAGCGTCAGGTCTATGACTTGGGTATTTGCTTGAGTCTCTGAAGTGAATTGAAATCCTGAGGAGCATGTGTGATGCTGAATATCTTTCTTTTTTTTTTTTGCTTAATAGAACCACATCCTTCTCGGTGCAGGTGAGCACTTTGCTTCGTTTATAGTATGTGGGTCAAGTATTGTTTATCGTTATAGTAATTGTTGCCATTCTTTTCCTTACCTGCTCTTGGGTAATCTTTTAACGTGACGCGTTGTTTGAGGTGAGAGATTTGATTGTTGTATCAGCTAATGTGAACAAGTAAATTTCTCAGCTTCTAGAAAATGTACATTGAAAGGCGCTCTGGCCTGCTTTGTCGATCTCTAATGGCGCTGTGCTATATCAGCTGGAGTGCTAAAATCTTCAGGCTAGGTGAGATTAATCTTAATTTTAGATATTCAATACTTTGAGGCTGAAGTCTGACCTACTCACCCCAGGCTCCTTGTACAGTCAATGATGAAAATAGGTATCTCCAGAGGGTGACTCATCTCCCTGCCGTCTATCTTGGGGCGAGATGAATTGCCCTCTGGAAGCGCCTCCTTCCTCTCCTCGGCTGTAAAGGGAGCCTAGAGCAATTGGCTCAGAATTAGACACCTAAAAGTTAGACATCTAAGCCCAGGCAGCTGAATCCCCTGCCTGGTGTCTGCCTGGCACTGATCCTCCCTCGCCATTCAGCTGTTCTGAATTTCCCTCCCAAACGCACACGGCAGAAAACCGATTCCCTGTGGGAATTCCCCAGCACCTGTTCAAGATTGAAATCACCTTCTAACTCCCTGTCCCTCCCGTGCAGCTGAGATCAAACTGAGGTGAATTAAGTGTGCAGTTGGGTGGGAAGGGGGCTAAGGTTAGCCCTCTGGTTGCAGCCCTGTTTTTGTCGCCGGGTGAAAAGCCACGGGCGGCTGTCACTCCCCGCAGGTGACATCTGTGTGTTGCTGCATGTGTTTGCCTTGTGAAGATGGAAGCGCGCTGCAATCTTGATTTGCCTTTTCTCCCATTACGGCACTTTTATCCTCAAGTGCCGGACTGGCTCAGCGGCTTCCAGTGGGAATCGTGTCGGTTCTGATAGGGCGCTTGTCTTTGGTTTTCAGAGAAAAAAACGGCGCGTTGCGGGCGGGGGGAACGGCAGCGGGTCGGGGGAAGCCGTCCGGAACTGTTCTGCTGCTCCCATCCCCAGAGAAACCTCCCCAGGCAAACTCGCACCAGATCTGATGCCAGTGCTATGCAAAACAGCTGCCAGGTGAACCAAGGAGAGCAGCAGAGTCCTCCTCTGCCGTGCCGCAAGGAGCCAGCCGAGCTTATCGCTGCCTTTTCCCCCTGTCCAGAACGCCCATAAAGGCTTGCTTAATGGGGAACTGTAGTGCAAGGAGCTCAAAGCAATCCTTCTCCAGTTAAATCCCAGGGCTTCCCCAGTTTGATGCAATTTAAGGAGGGGAGGACTGTGTCTAGCAGACGCTGGAGACTTTGGATCCTCTTGTGTCTGGCTGGTGTAGCAAGAGGGAAGTCGTTGGCTGGTGTGAAGCTCTGTTAAAATTAGTGGAGTCCTGGCAGTTTACAGCAGCAGAGAATCTGCTACGCTTTTCTTTCTTTTTATCTCCTGGAGCTAGAAAAGATTATATCTTAAGTGCAGATCCTTGTTGTTTGAACAGCCCGCTCCTTTAAGGAGAGAAATGACTACTTCAGTGTGAGTCCTGATGTTGATAGAAACTGTGAGGAAACTGAGTCTATTGTAAAAATATTTGTAGGAAAGTTACTGACTTAACTGAAAGAGGAGAGATGTTATCCCTGTCATACCCAAACCTTGGCTTGCAGCTAGAGTCATTTTAATTTTACCCAAGCACAAGCTTTTACTGAAATAGAAAAAGATGAGATTTGTTTGCAAATAGATCTCTGCCCAAACACTCGCTGGTCCTGCTGAAAAGTTGAAGAGATTTGTGTATCCAGCTCCTATTTACATAACCACTGGGAGCAGAAATCACCTCGCCCAGTTTTAAATATCTCACTATTGGACATCTAAGTCTGAACTAGTTGCCCCTGGGTCCCTTTGTAGTCAATAAAGAGAAATAGTCATCTCCAGAGGGCCATTCATCTCAACTTAAGATAGGCGTCTAAGATAGGCCAGATGAATGGCCTCTGGAGGTGCCTATTTCTCCTCGCTGTCTACCAAGACAGCCTGGGGCAGTTATCTCAGACTTCGACGCCCAAGCTACGAGTGAGTTTATGTCAATCTCCATGCATGTTTGCAGCGTGCTCCACTGTCACAAAACACCTGGCTGTGGTGCTCCCGAACCCCTCTGTTGATTTACAGTGGGATGTGCAAGAGAACTGAGGGTAGGAGCTGGAAGAAGCTGTATCTGGCCTTGTAGGAGAGGAAGGGAAAAGAAAGGTCAGAGGCTGTCAGCTGCATGTGCTTGTGCGGGGAGGAAAAAGCCAGAGGAAGTGGAGGAAAGAATATGCTGGAGAACTTGGGCCTGGTGGTGGTGGTGATGTGGAGTGAAACTCCATTCCTGCTGTGCATCTCAAGTTCCAAGTTTTGGGGTGTATGATAGTGACTCGGAGCCATCGCCACGGGGACCTAGGGATTTCCCTCAAGGTCTTTGAATCTTGCTTCATCAACATGCTCACTTGAACGTGAGCGAAACTCTTGCATCCAAGAAACCAGAAGATTACCTTTTCCTTCCTGTTCTATTTTAGCAACTGGGAACTTTATTTCCTCCTTCTCTCCTCCTTGCCTTTCTTCCCTTTAGCTACTGCCTTTAGATTGCATCAACCCCTTCCCCCGTGGGTTTCAAAGGTAGAAACTGCAGGCCTTGAAGATCCTCACGCAGTCCTGCTCAGGTGTGTGGATACTGATTGTGATCTTCTATTAACACTATCAGCATTCCCATCATTATATGTGCAGTTGTTGGCTCTTGGGGCGTAGAGCTGGAACGCAATGAATGAATAAAATTCCTCGGGCGGGAGCAGCTGGAGAGAGGTGGTCAGGGAGCAGATGGTTACAGCGAGAGGCACGGGAGCACGTGGCGAGTTGGAGGTTGTAGCAGAGTAGGGAATTACATGGCAGAAGATAAAGACCTGGGACTGGGAAGAGAATAAGCTTTGAGGAGCAGGTGGGGCGGAAGGCTCTAGCACAGCAGAAACACAGACAGGCTGGGGGAGAAGGCGCAGAGCTGGATCTGGGTTGAGTTGCAGACGCTGAGACGGTAAAGGAGATTTCAGAATGGCGCTGGGGGGGCAACAGCTTCTTCTGCTGTGAAATAGTATTCTGGTATTGTTTGACAGTGAAGACCTACAGCTCAGTCTAACAAACGCAGCTCAGTTTCCACAGTCAATGCTCTTAACGTGTTGCAGATTAAATCTCCAGAGCTGTTTCTAGATAGCAGAGAAGAGGGTGCCATGAAATTGTTATCGTCTACTCTCAAATATTTTTCCATCTATGAATAATTTTACCAAGCAGGCTCCCCCTGAGGATCTCAAAGAACCGTGCTGATTCACCTGGGAATATAATGCGTATGGTGCAAGCTGAAGAACTGCATGCTCAGTCAGGGTAGAGGCTCATTCGGTTGAAGAAAGCAAGTCAATGGGAGAGTCGGACTTGCTCTCCCGCCTGCACAGCCTCTCTTAACCGCTTTCTTTCCAACTTTTTGCAGGAGAGACATGAACTACTGAAAAACACGATGTGTTGAAGCTTGATCAGATCACAGGGCAGGGGCTATGCTTTATGGGGAACGTTATACTGGGAAAAAAAAAAAAAANGAGGAGGAGGCCCTGGGGGCTTGTGCCGGTGGGATGTGAACAATTTAAGACTGTTTATCACAAACTGGGTTGGACTGGAAGAGAATGACTTAGGGAATGGATTGCAAAGGGAAGGGAAGAGGTTTCTTGGGGTTGCCTTTGCAACTAAAGAAGCTTCGTGGAATCCCTTAAAGCATTCGTATCTGTGGAGCGTACAACTTTTCCTCTGTGATGTTCTTGATGAATTTGGCAGGTGTGATGGAGGAGGGGGGGGGAATGTTTATCATCAAAGGGGAATGAGTGAGGGCCTGTGCGGTACCTTCAGGCTGAAACCTGTCTGATTTTCCCCCTGTGCCTGCCAATCTCTTTTGGAATCAAGGAGACGCCTCTTGAGCACAACCCCACGGCACCCTCTGTTCCTTTAGATATCCCATAATTACTCGGTGCCACACGGGTTCCTGAAGATCCCTGGTTAACAGCCTTGGCCACCTGTTTGCTAGCCTCTCCCACAGTTAATTCTTGCTTTATGTACAGTGCCTTGGTCCTGGATTTCCCTGGAGATTTGTAACATCCTCCTGCTCACCTCTGCTGGAATCTCCCTTGCAGTCAGTGAGCTTTCCCCCACCCTTGCTGCTTGGACAGGGATCTTCCAGGCAGAAGCACTTCTGTTATACTCCAGCAAAGGCTGATACCACCAAACATTGCACAAGCTGCCTTCATACTTCCATTTCTGCATTCACATTGACTCCACCTTCCTCCTCCTCTTCTTGCTCTTACAGTAAACTAGCTGGGCTAGCAGCGTGTCTGCAGTTATGCGAGTTCCAAGTTCTGGAAAGTTTACATCAATGCTGACTGTCATTAATACTGAGATATTTTTCCATTTGTTTCATTGTAGGAAATGAACAGAATGGGCTGGACTTTAACAGGCAGGTAAGACGCTCCCTGGGTTACCAGGTATTCTCCTGCTTTCTTGAATTACTGTTTTTTAATTGCTCATCTTGCTGAGTCCCAGGCAGCTATTGCTAAGAGATAAAAACTGTTAGGTCAGAAGCTACCATTAAACAGACCACAGAAGTTCTACCCAATTCCCCTTGTGGGATAGAATGACAGATTAAACTTCTGGTTTCCAGGCCTTCCTATTTCATAGAAGTTCAGTTAATTATAGAGTTTCTTTAAATCACCATTTGCTTGAGGCTTTTTCTGGCTTTTTAATTTTTTTCCATGGTCATTTAGAAACAAAAGGCACCTCGGTTACGCTGGCAAATGTGCAAAACCTGCCTCAAAGCCCCATGCATTTCTGCTGCTTGTGACGCTGGAGCTGGAAGCGCTGTGGTATGCAAGGCCAAGAGCAGGGGGCTGACTCAGAGGAGTATCAGCAAGGGCTGAAGATGGGGTGGTTTGAGGTCTTGGAGTGTGTAGGTCAAGACCGGGCCTGCCTACAACGGCAGATTCCTCTTGCAAGACAGTAGGGAAAGGGACAGCAGATAAAAGCAAGTGCTTCTTGCAGGGCAAGCAAGCCCTAATTGCAAATGAACGTGTGAGGGGGACTGTTGTCTTTGCTGTGTTTGCTGTTATCCTCCTGCTTGATACGGCTAAAAGCAACCCCTGTCTCACTGGAGATTTTCATGTGTGACTCTGAGAAATCCCCAAATCTCACGTCAGAGTCGCAAGGGCAGGAAGGTGACAGCCCTCTGGAGCGTATAGATATTGAATCTGTGCAGACACAGAGAAAATGTCCTCTGAGTCCAGAGCTAAGGGCTCCTGTGCCATCAGTGGGGCTGGCCTCAGCCCTTGTAAAGAAGAGGAGGAGGTCTAGAGAGCTAACCCCTGGTCTGCTGCAGGGGCTGGCCAGGGAGCTGGAGCGGGGAAAGCAGAAGGGGCTGTAACTCCACGGGCAGTCACTAGCACTTGAAGCAGATGTTGGCACTCCTAACAGTACAGAAACCTACCTGCTTCCAACCGTGCGTTCCCCGAGTTCAAGGGTTGTGATCCTTTGCAAAGGCTTCCTGCTGGCAGCAGATGGGCAGCTGAAGCTTCTCGCCTTGGCTTTTCTGTCCTTCAAGCTGGCTTTGGTGGCTCTTGTCTGACAGATGTCAGCAAGCTGCTGTTTGTTTGTTTGGTTTGGCTGCTCTGGTTTTTGGGTGGGTCGTAACTTCCTATCAAAGGTGTCTTAACACGCTCAGCCATCTTCCAGGTTTTTGGAATACCCAGCTGAAAACAAAAAGTCTTGTGTCTCCAGCTCTGTGGATTGCAGAGCCCAAAGCACAGGCTTTCTACACGCCAAGAGAAGAATCCAATCTGCTTATAACTAGTGATAAAAGAAAATTCCCTCAAGATAGAAATAAGCTATGAAAGTACAAGATCGTTACACGTTGCAAACTTTTCCTATGGCAACACCACAAAGATGTTAGAACTGGAAGCTGTGCTGAGGTTAATCAAGGAAACGTTATTGACTGTGGTGAAGCAGTGCTGATTTACACCCACTGATGATTTGACCCATTATCTTTAAGGTCCTAGTCCTCTGCACGCCACTGAATGAGCGGATGCTGGTAAAGTTGTGGAGGCAGACAGCCTTGCAGTCAGGAGGATTTGGGCCAGAGTCTGCTTGATAGAAACACCCTCCTCCCAAAAAGAGATCGTGGCTGTTTGTCAGTCTTTTGTAGCATTCACCTCCCACTTCTGCTTTTCTCCTTCTACCAAAGGGGTACCGCAAAACCCCTTTCATTTGTGCCAGCACATCTGTGTAACTGAGTAACAAACCAGATTGAGGATTCATGAATGTTTAAAAAGCACAAGCCTGTGAACGAACTCTTTTTTTTTTTTTTTAGTCTGATCCAATTCCACAGCACATAGGTAGTGTCCGCAGAAAGGGGGGATTTGCAGTGATGTGAGGAATGGGCTTGTGACAGTCCCCCTGAGTGGACACAGGCGTGTGCAAATGGCTCTCTGTCTCCCTCTCTTGGCCCTCTCAGGGCCATGTGTACACTTGAGCCATTATTGTTGTTATTATTTTAAATGAACATGAGCCCAAATGCACGCGGGTCACACGCTCACGTTTCGGGTTGACCTCAGCTCCTGGTGAATTCATCTTCAATTCAGCAAATAGATTTCAAATGATGAGAAAAAGGATGAAGGGAGATATGGAAATATCAAAGTGTTTTCATGTAAAATCAGGTGCTGAGCTCTTTCATTAGGGGTGGAGGTTGGTGGGTTTTTTAATTTTGGTTTGGGGTTTGAGGTTGGTTTTGGGTGGCTTATTTTTTTTTTGTTACCTTGCAATTCAAGTTTTCAAACTGAAGCCAGAGAAGTATGGTTTGAAACCCAACTCCAAACTGAATGCAAGAGCTGCTGAGCTCTCTTTGACTTTATTTGGAGTGCTGGGCGCTAATCACTTTGAAGATCATAAATCTCATATTATTTAAGCCTCTCCCCCAGTCTTTGTAGATGGCCTACATTTCAGGTCTGTTTCCCTCCCATGTTATGCTCCAGGCGGGAAGAGAAGGGTGGAGTGACCTGGTTAGACCCCTTCCTTGCCTACCAATTCCCTGCTGCGGCTGCTCTCAACCTGAAAATGGGGAGGAGGGAAACTCTTGTGGAGTTTGAGGTTTTCTCGCAGTTTGTGGGTCAGCCCTGCGCTTTATGAGAAAGCTGCCTTCTGATCCCTCAACCTATTTGGCAAACATTTCTTCCCCCCTCCCCTCTTCAAACTCTCCTCCCACCTGGATGCAACAGTAATTTGTATGTGAATGAGAGGGGAAAGGGTGTGTGTGGAAAAAGAAGCATCTTCTGCCTTGACTATCTGGTTTGGCTTTTTATTTAGCGAGTCTAATGCTGGTTGTTTCCTGTTTATATCAAGGGAAATGCAAAGACACAGTGATAAACTTTCACCTTCAGTGCTGGCAACCTGAATAGGGACATCTGCTTCTTGATGGTTTGGGATCGTGTCCAGAGCATGTCAGGGACAGAACTGAGTAACTCGGCAAACAAGGCTTCAGAGTCTTGCCAGGGAAGGGCATGGAGTAGGACCAGGAAAAGATCGGGCTGAAAGTGTTGAAATGGGAACTTTTCCTCACTGTAATGTAGTGATCTGAGATGCTGCTGCAGTTTTACCAGGTCTCGTCTGGTTTACTTCCCCCTTGGTATATGCAGCATTCAGCTTTTAAGGAAATATTGCACTGGTTGTTTTTGTAGATGGCTCTGGAGAGTCAGGTAATTCACCCTTTGTCTGGAGTTAATCCCCAAGACAATATTGCCTTCTGGAATACACACATGGTGCGAGGGCTGATGGTTTGGGGAGACGACAGGGCTCGTGTGAGTGTTGTAGCCCAGCAAATAGTGCTGTGCATTGATCCACAGCTGGAGGAGGATAATACACAGGCGCTGAATCACTGATTTCTTCTCCATCTCCAGGAAAGTGATGTGTAGGATCATGTCATCTGCTGGTCCTTGCAGCAGTGCAGCCTCTGAGTGCCAGGGAGGAACGAAGGCTCAGAACTCCTCTCTTTCCAGAGGAGGGAATGAGAGCTCCTTTCTAAGCCCCTTCATGCTCTCAAGCACGAAACCTGCACTCCAGTTCTGTGAGAGAATATGGCTCTCTTGAAATAAAGCTGAAAAGTCATGTGTTAGCCGTGCAGGGAAGGCTTAGCAGGATCTGCATGTGCTCTGTATCCAAATATGTCATGCAGTTTCACTCCAGCAAAGGCTAACCCTTGCAGACAGGCTGTCATTTGTTTAATGGTAATGACAGGTTTGATATTTGTATCAATGTAAAGGTGATCCTGCCGTGAGACTTTACAATATTTAAGACAGACAAGCAGGCACTAGTGTGCTTCAGCAGCCCAGGGCTCAGCACAGCTTGAATTTTCCTGTTGGTTCTTTACTCCAGTTACTTTATTTTCTTTGGTTTACACTAATTAGGAGTTGTAGTAAGGATATATATCTATTCTCAACATATTTCCTAAAAATAGGATCTTGGGATGAATTTACCTGCGAAAAGGAGGTAGCTTGGAGATGTATTGCTGGGGCAGGAGGGATCTTCAGAACACAAAGGGAAGCATCCAGACCAAAATACGGAAATAAGAAGTGGCAATTGAAGTGGCCTTGTATTTCATATGCACATTAGCTCAACACTTACATTTGTACATCGGGTTGTACACATTGCCATTTTGACCGTTGCACATGACTGTAAGGGACACGTTTCAAAATCCCTCTCTTCCAGTGGTCAGTCAGCATTAAATAATCCGAGCTGCTTTAGATTCCCAGTCAGCAGGACCTGAGTAGGCTTTTTTTTGGCCAGTTGAGTGTGTCTGCTAGTATATCATGAAAGAGCGGTGAGGGTCTGGGTCTGTTGAAAAATTCCTCCCTTCCAAAACCAAGTGAAGGATCCTGGAGTTACTGCCCTGCTCTCTGCAAGAGGTGCTAAAGGGGTTCCCCTCCCTCAGGACCTCCTTATGTTAGATCTCCCTGCCCTGTTCATATCTGTCAGAGTCATTGTCCAAGTGAACTTTCATTTTTGAGGTTTAAGTGGGGTTTTCAAGAGTTGTTCTGAGGTAATAGAGTGAGTTGTCTCAGCTCTTCACAGCTGATGTCCTGTGGATGTGTGAAAGGACAAATCAAAGTGGGCAAACTGCATCTGAGATCTAAAATCCCTGGTGGTTCTTTTTCAGTGCCATTAATAACACTCTGACCTTGTTTGGTACTTTCCACCCACACGTCTGAAGGTACTTTGTTAATGAATTTAGCATCCCGGTGCCTCCGGAAGGTAGGGAGGTGTTTAACCCTCTCTTACAGATGAGGCAGACACAGACTGACTACCTGGCTTTTCCCAAAGATGCTGAGCATCATGATTGCAGTTGAAATCAGTGGATGTTTTATAGGACGGTTGCCTGTGGACATTGAGGCGTATTGTAATCCATGGACCTGCTCCCTGGCAGAGCTGGGATACGGACTCCGATTCTCTGATTCATAGTCTTGTGCTCAACCACAGACAAGTTCTTCCTCCCCTCCATCCTTTTGAAGGTGGAAAGAAGGGCCCAACTTGCTAGGTAGTTTGTTATTAATATCTGGGATGCAAAACTCTCTGCAGATTTAATTTTGCTCAATCAGGGCTTCCCTCCCCGCAGGGATCTCTCTCATAGTTTTTCATTCCACTTTGTGTTCCCACCTCCCCCTAATCTCATGTGTTCCCTATATGTCATTTCTGTTCCTGCTTGGCTTTTCCCTGTGGGTAGTTCAGGTTTCAGTCTGCCCTCCAGATTTCCATCCCAGTCCTGTTTTGCCCTCCTCTCAAGGGGAGGTTCACATCCTGCTTCCTTCTCCCCTCTGGGGATCAATTCAGATTTCACTCTCTCTTCTTCTCCGCATTGCCCCAGGGTATCTGCCTAAGTCTTGCATCTGCTTTTCATCTCTTGAGCCTTCACTAACTGGAAATCAGCCCGACTGTCCGTATCTGCCTTGACTGACACTGGATCTAAGCTGAACACTACCTTGGCCTTTCCCTTTTGAAGTTTCCTCGCTCTGTCCTAGGGATAGACTGATTGCATAAATTTGTATGTGTGCTGGTTCTTCATTGAAATGCAGCCCTTTGGGAAAGCATCAGAGAAAGCCCTGGCTCGAGGGAAAGTCCTCTGTTTCTATATATGGCACTGTTTTGCTTAGGACAGTGGAGGAACCCCTTCTTCAAGCTAGTTTTGTTCTGGAGCCTTGCAGAGGCCCTCAGATGAGATTGCTGGGAATGAACTCCAAAACAGGTCAGTGAGTCTCTGGGGAAGCTTATGAGGGGAAGGAGGATGGAAGTAGGAGGAAGGATTTGATCTTTTTAATTTTTTTGTCCAGAAGTGGACTGAAACCACTGAATTAATTTTTTCTTAGCCAGTAACAATTGACAACAACCCAGCATCACTACAGAGCTGGCTGGATTTTATCTGTTCCTTAAGATCCAGCTGCACTCCACTCACAAACTCCCACTTTCCTGCTCCAGGCTTCTAAAGAGCAACCTATGTTTATAAGTTATTTCCTACACTTGTTGCCTTGGTCCACTGGCAATATATCTTGCACAGCTGTTTCAAAGCTGTCTTAGAGATGAGGGAGAGACAGAGAGGGCTTCTCTTCATGCAAATTCCCTGTTCCAACTGGGCTCCTATCATCCTTTGGGAAATATTTTCTAGGCTTGCAGGGGACAAGCCCTAGTTTCACGGACCTGTCTAAAGGGACGTAACAATTATTTTCACAATAGAAACTAAGCTCAAGGCATGGCTGTCACTGACAAAACCACTATTTAGGTTGCCCGGCACCTTTTTAAGCGGTGAGTTGCACGAACTACTGTGCATGGATATGACTCTGCTGCCTACTAGAGAGTGGCTCATCGGTAATAAGGAGAGGACTCTGAATTCTTGAAGGCCTTTCATCTGGTGAGCTCCAAGAATTCAATCAAAAGCCTGCACCACCCAGCCAAGGGTGGGGCCCTACACCCATTTTGCAGAAGGGCAAGTCATAGCATAAAAAGGTGAAGGCGATGGGGTTTCAAGCGAGGCCTCTAATTTTGGAAGCCTGACATCAGAGCGCACTTTCTCTCTTCCCAGAGGTGATGATCTGCTCGCGCTCCATGTGAAATCAGTGGGTTGAACCGGGGCTGCTCAGCCCCTTGGGAGTCAGGTGTCGGGTTTATGCCAGCAAGAAACCCTCTTGCTCTGCTTCCCCGACACATAGAGATTGCCCAGAGCCACCAAGCTGAGAGTGGCTTTGAGATCCCTCTTCCCCTCAGTCACTAGGCTTCATTCCCTCCACCCAAAATGAAAAACTACATGATACTTTCCGGCAAAGTTGATCTTTCTCACTCTCCCTTTCTTTTTTAATTATATTACTTGTGTCTATTTAATGCAATCCCTCTAGCTGTTCTTCTTGTGTCCCAGCTCCCTGGGGCATGGCAACTGGTGCCAAAACTGCTGTGAACCAATCAGAGACACCTGCGGAGCTGGGATGGAGCCAGCCCCAGCCACAGGAGCCGTCTGATTCCAAGTTAATTCCTTTCAAATGTGGGATGTGGTGGAAAGTGCCTTGCTGCCAAGGGGGTACCTGCGCCACGACTGGCTAGATGGACACTGCTCTGCCCTCCCGGTGGATGACTGATCCGGGGACATCGGTACTGTACAGCAGGGCGGCCGTGCCAGCTCTTTAGCTGGTTTGTGACTGCTTCGCAGCCAGAGGGCACAGAGAATACAGGACGATCACAGTCTGCTCCCCTGGATGAGGGAAATTTTTCATGCAGGGGATTTGGAGAACAATTAAGGGTCTGGTTCTGGCCCCAGAAAAGCCCAATAAGGCAACTTTGCTGCTGACTTCAACAGGAACATGATTAAGCTCCAGGGAACCTGTGTGAGCATGCAAGAGGGCATGGGAGAAGCCATGAAGCCCGGTGTGTGTGAAATCGGATTGATAAGGAAAGGGGCAGGGATGCAGCCCAGGGTGGGAGCAGAGAAGATAAGCGCAAAGGTGTAGGCAGAGGTGGAGTTCTGGAGAGCTTTGGAAGTTGGGCAAGTGAAATTGGGAGAGATGCAGGGAGCAGCGCTGCAATGCATGGGAAAGCTGGGGCAGAAGGGAAGGACCTCTGGGCTGCAGATGGCCAGGGAGGAATGGGCAGGGAGAGTCCTGGAATGGAGACACGAGAGAAATCACAGCGGGGGTAAAATTGTTTTCCATGCTTTGGTTGGCAGTTCTCACCATTCTGACCAAGAAAATTACATCTTTCCCTACCCTTTTTTTGAAATACCTCCAATTTGGCATGTCCACAGACCTTGACAGAGAAGGTACCACATGCCTGAGTACCAACAGTAAGAAGGAAGACGCTGTAAATTGTTGCTTTTCAGTATGTTTTTGCCAGTTTTTGCATAGGAAACCACAACGTAGCATCTGTGCTCCTGAGGCTCTTGCAGAGGCTGCAGTCTCCAATGCGGAGAGCAGCCCTTCGTCAGGACGCGCTTACCTGTGCCGGCACCGATATGAGCGTGGCCATTCAGGGCAGGTGCTCTTCCCACCTCTGGCTTTGGTTCTCCACTCCCTTGCCCAGCACCTGCTTTAGAAGCCCGCTGTGCTACGCCTGATCATTTTGAGGTTTATCATTTAGCACAGAGGGATGACTTCTTTCTTTTTCCTGTGCTCTGTTTAAACGTAAAAACGCTGGGGAAATGCTGTATCAGGAAGCCCATGAAAGCAAAGCTGAGCGGGGTTCTGCTTGTTTTCTTTTGTGAAGCATGTAGCTTGGTTTCTTTTAAAGTTCTGATTTCCCACCCTGCCTTTTACTGCAGCTAAGGCTCAACTATTAACATCCCGAGCCGATGCTCAGGGGATAAAGCATATCAGATCAGTTCTCAATTAATAAACTCAGAGGCCTCGTATAGCTGTGATGCAGGTGTGTTGAGGTTACGGATTACATTTTAATTTTTCAGTGTGCTGGCATTACTGAGTTTTAGGACATAGTCTGTTAGGCATTCCGTGTGGGATTAACTCCTCTTTTGTCATGCTGACAGCTTCTGAAAAATCCCACCCTTCAGTGTGAAAGGATATCAAATGTTATAGGATGAATATCATTTCATTGACATAAGGGTTTTCTGCTCTCTTCCTGGGTGTCTGTTAAGCCTTGCCGTACGTGCAAGATAGTACATGTGGAAATAGTAATTGCAAGCCCATTATTATTATTGCTATAATTTACTATTAGTGTGTTTTTTATTTTATGGTGCCCACGTGTGCAGGTAATTCACAGAGAAGTACACTTGCGCCATTGGAAGGTGGGAAGGCTCAGTTAACTGCAATAGCCTTGAATCCAGTTTTGATACCTCTTTCTGTCATAAAATTTTCTCCCTTGACTTCATGAAAATCACTTTGGGGCAGCTTCAGACAGCCCTGTTGTGTTCAATACGTGTCTTGGGAGTGATTCAGCCCTGGAACAACCGTGCTCTTCATTTTCCATGAGGGGCAATTGGTCCAGACCCACGTTAAGTGTGTGTGCACCTGATCCTCTTCCCTCCAGTGACACAGCCTTACCGCTCTGGGACGGGGGAGAGAGGGATGTAAGTCAAGCTCTTCAGCAGTTGTGAGCTGCTGACTATGAGATAAGCCAGATACGAAGGCAGATAAATATCTGTTTCAGAGAGGTTACTGTCTAAATAGTAACTACACAACAAATATGATTGTCTTCTATCTTACAATGATGACCACGGCTCCTGCCTAATAAGTGGCACCGGAGAAGGGTGACACGGCTTTAACGGTCTTGCTCTGGCAGGGGACGGAAATCTCTTCTCTCCCTCTGGGGAAAGCATCCCAGGCTCTGGGTGCTCAACTAGTCAGGGGGTCCCACCTTTGCGAAGAGGGCGACGGAGCGGTGCTTTCGCTACATCAGAAAGTGCTCGTCAAAAGGAGGTGGCTTGGGGCTGCGTTCAGGCCACCTGCTTTGATGCTTAATAGAGGAGGAAGGCCAATTCAGATTACTAAACTAAACTGGGTTTATGCGAGGAGGGCTGCAGCCAGAGCCCTGCCCAGCCAACGGGGCTTGACCGCCAGTCCCTTGAATCAGAGGTGGGCTGGTCAGTCTGTCTGTCTGTCAGAAGGGTACGGCCTTCCACGCGGTGAAATCGGAGCTGCTGAGGTGAATCTTTCCAACTTCCTCATGTAAGGCTGGCTTTTCACAGCTTTGCAATATGTCTGCAGGATGTTTTTCATGAGCCAAATGTTTGCCAAAAGTTCACAGATCAGTTACAAAACAGATGTACTCTTTTTTTTTTTTTTTTCTCCCCTTCTTCCTACTGGTAAGGAAGAGTTTGTGCAGTAATTGCAGGCAGGTTGGGAGATGTTTTCTTCATAATTCTCCTTCTTATGAAATGTTTATGAAACACCTTCCACAAATCAGTTACGCAAGCAAGCTGAAGAGCTTTGATCATTTTCCATCGCCCTCAATATGTTTCTTAGTTTGTTTTGCTTTTTGTTTTTGTTTTTAGGCCAGAGATAGGTAAGAAACAATCCATCCTTGGCCAGGCCCAGCAGAGGTGCTAGCCAACTAAGGAAAGGACTCTCTTTCCATCCAGTCACCCTTCCTGTGTTTTTCACTCTGATTGCTTGGGGGCAGCTGACCCTATTTTAAGGCTGTGAAAACATCCACTTGAGATTTGCAAGTGTGATTCCTTTCCTATCCCGCAGAAGCTCGAGGTAGCTCCACGTACCGGTGCCGCCATCTGCCGTTACCTCCTCGGGAGGAACCGGGAGCTGCTCCCAGCCCTGCCCGGAGCCTCCCCTCCAGCCCAAAGGGAAGAAGGTGCCTTGTTCGCAGCTCCAGCCCAGGCTCTGCAGCTCTCCCTGCCTGGCAGTGAGCAGGATGTGTTTGCAGTGCATCACTTGGTCCCGCTCTTTCACAACCTCGTTTTTCCTTTGGTGGTGTTATTTCCCCAAATCAAATTCAACGGGAAGAAACTTAGGGTTGCTCTCAGTGACTTCTTGTTCCCCATTCCCTGGCTGATCGTCATGTAAAACCAAGGTCCTGCAGAACCATAGTGGGCTCTGGTCTTGGTTTTAACTAAATCACTGTCTTTCACTTGCAATGCTTTAGCATCAGGTACCTACGTGGGGTTATTCTGTCATCGTTTCAACCTTTTTTGGTTCTTTAAAGAAAACTTTACTCATATTTGTAGAAAATGCCCGCAAATATGAGTCAGACACACTGGGAAAGAAGAAGGCAACTCCTCCCCTTGTTTTATTAATTTGAAATTTACATTATTTTAAGGGAGTCTCATGATATTGAGTGGCCTCGCCCACAATGTGTGTGGTTTTTTGGGGTTTTTGGTTTTGGTTTTTTTAATGTACTGCTGGTTTAGCCAGGGAAAAATGAAGGTGAAGGATTTGCATAAACCATCCCAAAAGTTTTGGATATAGCCTGAAATCTTGCTAATGAACAATTAGCCAGCTGCAGGCCTGTTGGGGAGAAAAAGAGGAGGGAGAGGTAAATTTGAGCCTAAACCCAATGAAAATAGGTGCAGGGGAGAAGGATTTGTCAAGAACACCCAGGTTCCCGCCCACTGCGCAGGAGGGAGCCAGAGAATTCCAGGGACGGGGGAAGGAGCAGTGGGAGATGTTGTTGTTTTTAAATCGGGAACCGGTCCTTTGCCAAACCCACCTCCCGTTCTCATATTGTGCGATGCCGGGATGCAGCTACACACCCCTTTCACCCTGGAACGCTTCCAAATCATTCCACTTGGCAGCTGTAAAAATTGATTTCAGTTTGGAAATGGCTTGTGCTTCTTCAACACTCCACTCCTATTGGGATCATAACTTAGGCGGGATCAAGTGCCTTGTTCTCTAAGAATTTATTTCATTTTCGTTTTGGGACTGTTCAGACTTGGATGACTGCACTGTGTGAGGCAGACACACGTGAATTGCAAGCAGGCGTAATTTATTTAATTTTTTAATTTATTTTACCTTTTTGGCTTGGATGACTTTTTTTTTTATTTATTTCATGCACCCTCAGAAAGAAAACGTGCGTAAAACCGTTTGCCTGCAATGACCGGCTGGCTCAGGGATAACTGTGTATTCTCCTGAGCCTTTTCTCTAACATTTAGTAAATTAGACACTATCCGCATTGATAGTGCTCAAGAAGATCTTTTCATCTGATTTTTTTCGCCAGGCTAAGAGGGATGATCATGCCAACCTGAAAGGTAGGAAAGAACTGGAATTGATAGCATGTATAACTCTTGTTGCAAGGAGCTAGTAGTATTGCAAAACTAGTTTCGGCATTGTCCAGAGCTATAGTTGTAATGAAAGGAGATGGTGTAATTCTCTTCCCTCTGCGCGGTACCTTCCAAAATGCGGAGGTGAATGTTACGGGGCCAGCTCCCCGCGCTGCGGCTGTGAGCCTCTTGCGATCGCACTTTCTCCTTTGCTCCCTTTGCATACGTGTATGTGTTCGCTTTAGTCAAATGGAAATAAAACCTCCCTCAACTAAAAATACGCGCTTGGGCCACTGTTTTTATTAAAAGCAGGATTTCTTGTCCCCCTCTGCTGGCAGGAGGCTGTATGACCTAAAGGCCCCGTCGGCACGGCAAAACCCCTGCAAAGGCGACCCTGCTTGTCTTCTGGGGGCTGGTGGGCTCGGGAGTAATTTGGTGGGAGATGATGAGGTCCAGCCCTAGGAGTAAGAGTGAATCTGCAGCGCTGAGTCCGTGGACAGGGTTTTCAAGACCTGTCCTTTCTAGTGTCCTCCTGTTTTTTTCCAGTTTGTGAAAACTGGAGCCTCTTCTTGCACTGGAAACGCTTAGATGAGGAATGGGATTCATGATGCGAGCCTTGTTCCAGGCATCCTCATGCTTAGGAAAAACTTCAGCCTAAGTTTGGAAATTGTTTGCTTGGCTCTTTTGGAGAAAAAGAATATGTTATAGGAGCTCTGTATGACTTTTCTGTCTCCTGTGCATGGCATCTGCGCATAGCGGCTCCTCAGACAGCTTTCAGGAATTAACCTAAAAATTTCTAAAAGTTTCCCAAGCAGGTTCCCCTCTCTGTTATCCCAGTCAGCCTTACCAAAGGATTTCAGCTAGTATAAAGTGATGTAACAGTTGTTTGTTTGTTTGTTTTTAATGTAGTAGCGATGTTAGAAATTAACATGGAGGCTATGGAACAAACCAGACACAAGGATTCAGTTCTAGTCCCTGGATAAATTCTTCTCTTATGAATGAGGACTCAGAAATAAAGATTTTTTTTTTTTATAGACAGGAGTCTGTCTTGAACATTAAAGTGGATCAAAATGACCACTGGACAAAGGGCTGACACCTGTTGAAGTTTCCCAGTTCTTTTTCTGCAGCTCATTCTAGCTCAGAAAGCAGATTTTTCCTTGCCAGACCAATGCAATTTCTTGTTGTTTTCTGGTAGAAGCTGAGCAAACACGTTTGGTGCCTGGGGTGCTGTATTTTCAAGTCTGGAAGATTACACTGCTTTTTGAGGTCTTTTACTTTGTGACCTTTCCTTTCCCATCCCCTGTGCCATTCTCTGCCACCTGCAGAACAAAATAAGAGGTTATCTATAGTCAACCCTGCCAACGGGTTGCGAGTCGTTATTTATAAAGGATAATTGCTTCATGTCTTCCTTAAAACTCCACAAAATGCCTCAGTGTTTTGTCTGAGGAAAGCACTCCCATGCTTTAAACCTTGCTAAGTCACTGGAGCTTTGTTACTTCCTAAAGTGTTTTAATTAAATGTGTTTTAATTGGGCAAACTGCAAGCCTCCCCTTGGCTTGGCAGAGCAGGAAATCTGTTTGTGTTATAAACTGGAGAGCAGAAGTGTGGAACGACCATGCCTTTCTGCAAAGCCAGGGATGGAAGCAGTGGGTCCTCACCTCTAACTTTTCTCTGAAAGGAGCCCCTTCCCAATCCCTTCCAGCCTTTCGGGCTCCTAGCCGCCCCACATCTCTGCCATCCCTTTGTCTCTGCTCCCTAATGCTACAATTACTTTGCTCTTTTTCAGATTAAAACTGAAGACCTCAGTGACTCCTTGCAATCTACAATCCCCCCTAGGTCAGGTCACCTTGTGCAGGGGTCATCAATGATGCCTGGAAGCCAAATCACGGGGGTAAGTAGCTTCGCTGCTTCAGGGATCCAGAAGTCTGAAATGGCAGTGGTTAGGGAACCTCCGGAGAAGAGGCTGGTGGTTTTGACACACTTGCCAGATCGCATGTGCCTTTTGACAGTGGCAGAAGGAGACTTGAGGGTACGATGGACGCTAAATTGAAAAAGTGAATTTGTTTTGGCAAAAGTCAGCTTCATCCTCAGCCTCTTTCTTTTCTGCAGAAAAATTACACGTGTTCAAAGGCGGACTGGACACATACTTGGAAGAGATTTCCTTTGGGGGTTTACTAAGTAGGCAAACCACACCATGCTCAGGAAATCCCTTGAATTGAAAATAATCAGAGGCTGAGACAACACCAAGGGGAAGCATTAGATATGCTTGCCCTGGTCTTCCTCTTTTGTGAACACCTGGTTAACGCCGTTGTTGGAGATAGGATCCTAGGCTGGATTAACTCTTGAACTGAACCAGTACAGTCATCCTTGAACATGTTGGCTCCAACTGATTTACACGAGAGAAGAAATTGATTCCTTGAGGGATTTTTTTTGTTCCTAAGGTAAAAAATTGGAGTTTAGCACTTAACTCTGGTTAAACGCTAGTGGGAGTTAGATGCCAGAAGGCCACACAGCTGCTCAGTAATCTCTTCCCTCATTCTTTCGTGGGGTATTCAGATCCCTTACACAATTCAGGGACTGTTCAAGTTCCCCAAGGCTTCAAAACAGTTCTTGAGAAGCTCAAAGAGCTCATCTTATTGAGTAATGAGCTCCTTTAAAAAGGTACCTCTAAAAAGAGTTCGTCTTATCAGGGCTTTTTTTTTGTGTGTGTGTGTGTGTCTATCCCAAGCAAATGCAAACTCTTATCCCCTGATCCCTACACCAGACCTGGGGCTGGGACCCCAGTAATGTGGATGTAATCCTCATCTCCCGGTACCCATTGCTCGCTCTGCTCAATGCAGGGTGGGGAATTCCTGGCAGCTACGTGGCAAAGGACAGGGAGCGGTTTGGGATCTGCTCACTGTCTCCATTGCAATGTGGTTGCTGTTGGGGCAGAGAATTCAGGCGCTGCTGGGCATTGCTTCTTTCCCATCTCAGCACACGGCTGGCTGGGAAATCAGCCTTCTGTGGAAAGTAGGCTCTCAGTGTTGTGAGATGGGAGTCAGCTGCAAGTTCCTGTGTAATTTTAGGGAGCTGACTCTCTGAAAACGTATTATCTGGAAGAAACTGAAATCCAAGAGGTTTCACTGCTACTTCTAACAACCAGGTTTGATTGTCAGTGCCTCAAAAAAATAATTTTTCAAGAGTTGACTTTTTCAGATAAGAGTAGACAATTCTCCATGTGGATGTCTGTGTGTGCACAGAATTCTTCTTACACAGCTGAAAACCTCAGACCCTGGAGTTCCTCTGGATCTGTAGCTCTCCAGTGCATGAATTACACAAATCCAGCGTGCTGACAGTTAAATGAAAAGTGTGAATGGGGTCAAGGACAGTATAAGAGAGGAGGGAAGCTTTGTTGAAGGGGTGATACTGTGTGACGAGCAGACATCTCTGAGTTTTGTTGTTCCCTTTGCTTTTTCCCCGTAGGATATGAGCTCTCTTCACACCCTGCAGCAGCTTGTATTGCTTCCTGGCCATATGCAGTCAGTTCCCCAGTTTCTACTGTCTCAGTCTCAGGCCGGACAACAAGGTAAGAGCGATAAAAGCTGAAAGGGGCATTATCAACAGCAGATACGCATCTAGGAAAAGCCTCCCTTCTCATGACTGTCACTTTTATCTGATGTGTTTACTTTTCCCCAGCGTGATGGTGTCTGTGTTACCAGATGCAGTTCCCCCCCCCCCCCCCCTCCCCNNNNCCCAGTTCCCACAGTTGGGATGATCCCAGTAGTTTCTCTGGGAAGGATCCAGTCCCGGAGATGCTCCTGGGCACCTGTGTGCGCAGAGAGTGCCACCTTGGGGCCAGTCTCTGCAGACTAGTGGGGAGCCTGCCTCCGAAATTCAGGAGAGCATCTGGTTGGCTTTGAGGAGAAGAGCCAGGAGCTTGCTCCTTGGGAGCAGTTGGAGCCTGCCTGGGCTCTTCATCTCTTCCAGAGGACATAGGGGAGGTTGAGTTGATCTCTCTAATACCTCAGAGGGAGAGTGAATCCAGGGAAGGCGCTGAGCTGCTCTGGTGGAAGGACGATGCTGGCACTAGAACAAACAGCTCTAACCTTGTCAGGAGCAAGCCAGGGATGAGAGCTGAGAGGTTTGGAGTTGCCAGTGGTTGTTCCCAAATCTCGCTCCGGGCCATGGGGCAGGAGAGGACAGGAGGTCTAACTGCTTCTGAAACAGACTGTAATCAGCCCCATGAAAGGGCTGAGGACTGAACTCGGTGCTTGAGAAAGTTCCTGTGTTTCTATTTTTACTGCTGGTATTTTTTATGGCATTTCTCCAACGACAGAGACACAGACATGCTATTGATGAAGTTTTATGCCACTTGTGGACAGACAAACATAGGCTTTGATCCATAACCTGACAGATGCAAAGGGACTTGCGTCCTTTGCTCACATTCTCGATTTATTCCAGCGCAGAGGTCACTCCCTATGAACCAAAATTCAGAATTAAAATGTTAAAATCTCTGCAGCTTGAATCCACTGGCATATATGCTCCAAAAGAAAACCTGTATTGTGGGCAAGTAGGAAACCTATTTCTCGTTGACAGTACATAAACTCTTCTCTCTGCCAAATTATGTTAAGTGATGTAAAAAGAAACTACTTGATATAAACTACTTGATAGATATTTACCAATAATCTAGAATTTAGTTTGTTTGAAATGGCAGGGTCAGGATAATATGTTGCGTACTGTCTGCAACTTTATTCATGTATAATAGGAAACATTATACTGCAGAACAGAACTTGGTTCCTTTTATAGAGTTAGAGTTTCTTCTGTTAAGTGGCTTCCTTTGGCAGCTATAACCCCTCCAGCAGATGGACGCTTCTTTGGCCATGAGCCCTTTTGGTTCCAGACTTGATAAAGATGGGATATTCCGGCCAGCAGCCAGCTTTTTGGGCAAGAGCACTTCCATTTGAATAGATGATTGCCAGGTTTTAATGATCCTTTGCCATGCACATGCACAGCCACTGGGGAGTGAAAGTGAAGGCACAGATTGATTGTGTGGAATTAGTTGTTTGGACAGATACAGGTGGAACATTCTTCATACCAAAGAGATGTGCAAAATATTCCTGAAGTTGTCCCTCAGGCCATCGTGGGAACACCCTTGATGTTTCCTGAGTTCTGACTGATGGGTACATCAGTTTGTGGATTTCATGGCCAAAGGGACTTGGCTGTGGGTTTAACCTTTACAAGAGGACATGTGTTCTCATCCGGTTTTTGTGTTTTAACGCTGTTTTTAAGACAGATGAATTCCCAGGTCTGATTCGTTATGCCCTGACGTGATTCATTGTGCAGCCCTTCAAACAGCTAATGCTGGCACGCTTGAATACGGGGGTGAGCTCTGTGCCGTAAAGGTGGAAACAAGCAGCCGGGTAGATGCTGGGAATTCTCACAGCCAAAATATTGCTGCTGAAGTCTTCATCTTACGAAAACACAGCCTTGGTCTCATCAGCTGTCAAACCGGTGCTTCCTGAATCCAGTCCATAATTTTCATTTGAGCTAGAGCTTAGCTTTCGCAAAGGTGTTCAATCATGATTTTAAAGACTCCAAATGACAGAGCATCCGCCATGTCCCTAGGCAAGCCATTCCAGTGATTAATTACCTTCACTGTTAAAAATGTGCACCTCATTACCAGCCTGCATTTGAAATTCAAAGTTGTTCCAGCATTAGAGAAAGCTTATTGAAACACCAATCTAAATAAATAAATGGGATCCTGCACATTCAGATCTAAATTAAAAAAGGAAAGACAGAAAGAGAGACAGGGGACTGATTGATTCTGGAGATTATCTTTTTTCCTTTTTTTTTAGCAGAAGTTCCATAAATTTCTAGTTTCCCCTATAATTGTCAGTTAGGATCAATAGAATATATTGACTGTTTCAAGAAAGGTTATAAATCCTCACTAAATTCTATAGGCTTCACCCAAAACAGACTTGAAGAACCTGACTGAATTTCTAGGGAACTACGCTGCTTCTGTCGCTACTTAATCCTTTAGGACATTCCCTATAAGAGATATAGGCTTGTGCTCGGCAGTTTGTCAACTAAACAATTACACACTCTCCATAAATACTAGGTTTTGTTAGTTTTATAGATTTCCCTTCTTTTTTCCTTTCATCATTTTGTGTCAGTTTATATATTCCAAAAGAAATTCAATTTGTTTGAAATACAGTGAGGTAGAAAAGAAAGGGTCAGATGGCTTCAAAATGACACTTCAAAATGAAATGTATAGTAGAAAGCAGAGTGGGTAGGCTCGTGAGATTAACTGTAGGATCGGGATTTTTTTAATAAGATCAAGCAGCTGAAAGTTGGAGCCAGAAAAACTTCTATTGGAAATAAGACACACATTTTTTTTAACAGCTACAGTGATTAAGCGCTGGGAGAGGACACCACTAAGGAAGTAGTAAATTCTCTGCTGCTTGGCATCTAATATCAAAGTTAGATGTCTGTCCCCTACTTCAGACTTAGGTTAATGAGCTACATGCAGGGATCAGTGGGTGAGATGTTTTACCTATTATCATTACTGTAATAATCCCTTTCAGCCAAATACACCGTGAAAAGAACGTTTCCTTTCTCATAGTCCAGCTCAGAGCCATCCACTTTTGTAACGGCTGAAATTCTCACGTTTTGAAGAAGAGCTAACTAGCGTTTTCCATTCAGAGCTTCACGAGCCTTCCCTGTGCGGAGTGAGGTTCAGCTGCCGAGGTGCTGACAAAGGAGCTGCTCTGATCAGATGCGTCTCTCTTTCTCTCCTCAGCTTTGCAGCCAAACATCCTCTCCTTCCCTCAGCAGCAGGGCAGCCTTCTCCTCTCCCAACCGGGACCCAGCCTGGCATCGCAGGTAACATACCTCAATGTACGGTCCTACCCTGAGAAGCACTCAGCTGCAAAAAGCGCTGCCACATTAAGGGCATGTAGCAGAGAAAATGGCATATTTTTCTATTGTTGTGACTCGATGCATCTTTTTTTGTTGTTTTAACAGGCCGTGGGCCGTTCTGGACTCCCTGGCTCATCGGTTGAACCCCACCTGGACGTACCGCAGCATTTGCAAGTGGCAAAGCACCTAACCCCATCAGGAGCATCTGAGGAACCCAGTGACCTGGAGGAGCTGGAAAAGTTTGCTAAGACTTTCAAGCAAAGGCGAATCAAACTGGGGTTCACGCAGGTGAGCAGCCCCGTCGATGGGAAGTGTCGTGATGTGGACGTGTTGGACTGGGGGAGTTGGTGGCAGAGGCATGGATGGAGGAAGGGCTGGGTTAGATACAGTTTGACTGTCTTTGGAGCATCCCCTTCCAAAATATGAAGAGACAAACCCTTCTTAATACCTCACTACCATGACCTCATTATCCACACCTTCTCCAATACACAAAGGTTCAGGGGTGTGGGGCGGATTCCCATGGAAAGAGAAGTCACTTTCTCGGGAAAGCAGGACATGGAAACAGGGCTGAACAAATTCTGGAAGCAACCTAAGAGGTGGTCTGACACCAGGAAGCTGCAAGGAGTTTTTCTGAGCTCATGTTGTGATTTGGATCTTCTCTGGCAGGGTGACGTTGGACTGGCCATGGGGAAGCTCTATGGCAATGATTTCAGCCAGACCACCATTTCCCGCTTCGAGGCTCTCAACCTGAGCTTTAAGAATATGTGCAAGCTCAAACCTCTGCTGGAGAAGTGGCTGAGTGATGCAGGTAGGTGACATTACACGCAGAAATGCCACCAGTCTTGGCCAGGACGGGAGGATCCATCCAGGAACCTCCAATAAAAGCCAGGAAAATTGGAACTGGAGCTAAGACCTCTCAGATCCATGGCTGGGCTGGTAACAGACTGTGTTCCGCAGCATTCAAAGATATCAAATTCACATTGCAGTTTGGGGGTTGGGGCAGTCCCTTCCTGCATCACCTCTCCCTCTGTTGCATGGCCTGGGGTAAACCCCTGGGCTAGTCCATTCAGTCCCTCCTTGTGTAAGCTGGAAAGGATAGGAAGGGACTTTTCCTAAAGTGCTCAGACATCAGCCCATGATTAGTAATTAGAAAAGGAAGATATCACTGCAAGGGGAATCCCCAGTAGCAGTGGGATTGGGCTGGTGTTGTCTGCTGGCTCCAAACCACAGTAGGAACGAATGGCATTAGTCTCCTGTGCTTTACCCAGCCCTTCAGCAGTTGTGTGTTTGAGCAATTTATCACGTCAGGAGGTGTCTCAGCAACACGAGGCCTGGTCCTGCTGGTGTAAGTCAACATCTTTAACTGTGTGAAATTAAATCATTGGAAAATGCATAGTCCCCATCAGAGCAGGCTGGAAATCAAGCTGGAAAAAGGAAAAATAGTGTGTTGATTAAAATTCTAGCACTCATATTTCATTCCTGATTTGGACAATATCATTGATGGAATTGGGACTGCTGAAGCAATTTTAATCACCATCAGAGGAAGGATACACAATGTAGGAACACTTTATTTTTGGAGGTGCCAGAGTTCCCAGAAAGGATCTAGGAATGAAAATAACTCATTATCTTCTTGAATATCTCTTTTGCCCTCCCTCTTCCTCCAGAATCTGCTCCTTTGGATTCTTCCATGAGCACTCCCAATTCCTACCCCTCAGTGAATGAGATGTTTGGACGGAAAAGAAAGAAGCGAACCAGCATTGAGACCAACATTCGCTCCACGCTGGAGAAAAGATTTCAAGATGTGAGGGGAAAATCTTTCAAAGTGCTGTGAACTCTCTCCGAGTTTGGCATTTGCTAGGTCATAGTAGCACTGAATCCTCAAAAAAACCCAAAAACACGGGAGCTGTGTGGCCACTGTGCAGCACGGAAACAGGTGCCCCATTAAGCAGGTCTTGCGAGACCACAGAACTAGCTGCTCCAGATATTGCTGCTGAATCATTTCAGAAGTAGAGCCTTTCACTTTTTAAGCATCAAGATTTTCAAGAAAAATCACTACAGGCATCAAACAAAGCTTTAAATCAGTAGGACTAAATTGTACATTGAAAATTTTTCATCAAAACTGGTTTTGACCAGCCCTCGTTTTTTCTTGGTTTCTTCCTCATATCTGATCCTATCAAAACTTCTCTGTAGACTGTTAACGAGAACAAAAGACAGTCATTGTCAGATCATTATGGGCACCTCATTTTTAGCTAGTATGAGGCATTCTTTGTAATGGGAAAACTGTCTTGGCATCTCCGTGCTAGGTATTTTTGACCCTCAAGTCTCCAACTCGGATCAAAACCCCTAGAGCTAAATGCTGTCAAATGCACCAGAAAATAAACAATGTGGAAGAAAAGATAAGTACTATTATTTCCCTTTATAAATGAGGGATGGAGGAAGAAAGAGAAGAAGAAATAGCTTTTCTGAGGTGGCGCAGGTAGGCGTACAAACAGCACTCAGAGCTTGCGTGTCCTGTGCAGCGATAAGAATCCCACCAGTCATTAGCTTCCCCCCCAAGCAATGATTTAGGGTGCTGGCAAGATCAAAGAGCACGGTGCTTTATGCAATAACAGGACACGGTACTGTGACTCATCCCCCACTGATTCCATGAGACTTGATGTTGAATCACAGGCACTTTCTGGGTCACAGAACATAATCTCTCACCCTAATATTTACCCTTTGTCTTAGAAGCGAATTTTCTCCCCTCACCAGTTTACAGCCAACCCCACCCTTGTCCTCTGCCTTTCCAGCAGCAGAAGCATACACTGATGCTGTAAGTTACAGCTCTTTGGGGCTTTCTTTAACCTCCTGCCCTTTCTCAGCAGAACCCCAAGCCCAGTTCAGAGGAGATATCCTTGATAGCAGAGCAGCTCTCCATGGAAAAGGAGGTGGTTCGGGTCTGGTTCTGCAACCGGCGCCAGAAGGAAAAGCGGATCAGCTGCCCGATGCCATCCCCCATCAAATCACCCATCTACAATTCCAGACTGGTGAGACACTTTGATTTAAGGAGTTCTACATGCCATCCCACAGAAGTAGGGAAAAGCTGGGGGGCGGGATACAGCAGGCTTTGCTGGAAAAAGAGACAGGACATGTCCTCGTACACACAGGCCCACTCCACAGCCCGGTGGGCTTCCACTACACCAGCAGAGAGGCAGCTGGGCTAGCCACGGGGTGGGCAGAGTCAACATCCCAACCTGAATGGAGTCTCATGCTCGCATTTATAGGACATTTTTTTGTTGTTCTATTAATGAAAACAATAGAAAGAAAATACAAGTTTACCAGAAAGTGCAGGTCAGTTTAATTGTCAGTCAGATAATTTATCCAAACAGGGGTGCTATCCCAAAATTTTTCACCCTAAGATCGGTAACTAAAAGCTTTCTGAAGTTAATGGAGGAGGAATCAGCATTCCATGGAACTAGAGTTACATCCACTCATGTCAATTTAGTTGTTAACTCTGAAACCTAATGGTAACCATTTACGTATCAGTTTGCTGGTTTACATCTGTGCAGAAAGGCAGAGTACACTTCAGTAGCGCTAGCTGCTCTTCTTTCACGTCGTACATTCACATTTTGGCAAGCATATTTTCATTGCCAGGAAGGATGAGGGAAAGAGAAACTGTTGCGAGAGTTGGTGAAAGCGTGTTCTTGTCATCTGCTCTCAGTGGCTGCTGTGGATGTCAAGCTACCATTGCGTTTCTAAGTTAATAGTTGCTCAGTTGCTTCCACCTATAAAAGTGTCAGGAACCTCCCTGCAGTGGTGTTAGTGCTGGAGCACGTGTGTGTGGGAGGGGGAGTAGATATTTGCAAGCAATATTATATCTTTAAATCTTCTGGGTTTTGGAATTATGCATCAGAAGGCAGCAAAGCATCACAAGAAACTGGGTCGCTTGTTGCACAACACATTTGGTCTACAGTCACAAACACAAAATGCTGCTTGCAAGCCGTGAATTTTTAAAGCAGTAGCTTTGGTGAATAGTTTTCCTGTGAACGCATTCTGGGAGGTATGTCTTTGCTCATCAGTCATTCTGAACAACGTGTTGCCTGGAGTTAAAGTATCATGGTTGAACAACAAATGCCCCAGGCTCGCTTTGCATGCAGCCACCAAATTACTAATTGTCACCTGAGAATTCTCACCCATCAGGAACTCCACAAAGGAAACAGGATTATTTGTGCCCAAGACCAGAGTGAGCTGGGATGTTTCTGACTAGGAACATCAGGGCTGAAAAATCCAAAGAGCAGTGGCTCCTACCCATGGGATCTCAGGACTTGCAGAAAGTTTGGCTTGCATTTGATAAGTTCGAGCTTTTCCACAGCTGATCCACAAATTTAGACCTGTGTAGAGACGGTCAGGTATACGTAACGCTCATTCTGATTTCTTTGCACGGCCCTGGATACGACAATGGTGCTTCTACACTACACTGTGAATAGAAATATCTGTGAGAGTCTCAGATGTAGGTAAAAAGGCTGCCTGGGAGCCAGCACGCTCTAAAAGCAATAGGAAAGGAGTGCCGTTTTGTGATCTATACCCTCATAGTGCCAAGTGCTTACGGTTTGCTTTTGTTTCTCTCTAGGTCTCTACCTCAGGGTCCTTGGGGCCCCTCTCTGTCAATCCAGTGCATAGCACCATGCCTGGGACTGGTAAGCTTTGAGAAACCTGCCCCACTCACTATTCCCTCCCTCCTTCCTCTGCTCCTACTCTGGTTTCGAGGTTATATTTGCAGGCCACTCTTAATAAGACCTTGGGTTTGGCCAGGGAAAGTATCCCCATGTAACTAGAGTACAAAAGATAAGAACAGCAGAGTCTTTCTCTTGGCTGGAACAAAGAGGTGGAAAGCTTCCTGGGCATGGTCACCTTCCCAGGATAATCCTCAGCAAATTTTACTGGGGTGTTTAGGTTTGGGAGCCAGGCACACCTCGAAGCCAACCACAAGGAGTGCTTGGGAGTAGGTTACGCTGTTTCTTCAGCAGAATATTGACGGATCTCCTTTGAGAGAAGTGTCACTTCTCACACAAATAGAAACCCAGCGCTACAGAGAGAGCAGTCCTGGAGACGCCCCCCCATGGATTCTGCCATGCTGCTGCCGGGCAGACAGTGAATCAGATGAACAGCAGGAGGGGTACCAGTTACGGTGGGAGTGTTCAGGCTTGGGCTGTCCTTGGCAGGAAAAGGAGATCCCAGCCTTATTCTGCTTTCTCTGCCACGCAGTAACATCATCGTGTTCCCCAGGGAACTCCAGCAGACCCTCGTCCCCCGGCAGTGCGCTCCATGCCAGCAGCCCCGGCACGGCCCAGAGCAACTCCAAAGCTGCAATGAACTCATCCGGTTTCAACTCTTCAGGGTAAGGTGGTGGTGGGAGGGGGAGGCACAGCTTTGCTCCTTGGCAAGGGCTTCAGAGAAAAGCAATGGGACCTTAGAGGAGAATGTGCAAGCCCTGAGAGACTCGGGCAATGAGGAGCCACGTGGTGGCACATTCTTACATGAAGCTTCAGAGCTAACCTGAAGCTTCTTGGGATGTGGCTATTTTTCTGCTTGAAGACAAATAGGAAATCAAGTTTTGCCTGAAAAACTATGCTGGTTAAAAAAAAGGGGGGGGGGGGAACCCCAGCCAAAAACCTGGATAGAAACACTGGCCATAAGGACTGTCCTAAACTAACTCCTGGTGTGGAGGAAGCAGAGGAAGGCTTGTTTTGCTGTTTCTGCCTGGATAATGCCTTCCACAAACAGTTTTCTCTCCTGCAGTGCCACCCAGAGAGCTCTGCTGCAAAGTAACTATTCCACAGCAGCAGATGAAACAAGATCAAAGATTTTCCTCCTTTAAATGCTACAAAAGCATTAAGCCACACACATGGGCTGAGAGCCCTTCTGGTTATTTCACTGGAGCACGCCTCTGCCAGGGCTTGTGCTGCTCAGGCTTCCCTGTGCTTGTAGTTTCTGCTACATGGCATCAAGGATGTGGTGTTAGTAGGAAGGCAGAGGGCGTTCCCCATCGCTGCCGGGCTTTCTGAGTCATGGATCACCCTGTGCCGTGAATCAGACCTCCTCTTACGTGGAGGAAGTCCAACAGCCAGGTGAACTCGCGAGCACAATGGAAGATGTTAGGAAGATGGGGGGTTGCTATGAGCTTCCCATAGGAGCAAAGGATCATTTGCTCTCTGCCGAGTCAAAGTAAGGTTACAAATGGAATAATAATGATTTTCGTTTCAAGGGAAACATGGCAACAACATGGCAATTGTAGCTCTTTTTCCCTGTGTTGCAAACAGATCTTGGTACCGATGGAATCAACCCACCTACCTCCACTGAGATGACTCCTCCATCATGTGTAAAAGGAGCTCTGACTTCTAGCTATGGACCAGCTTCTCTAGGAACAATGCTTGGGGCAACATCTGGCGTTCCAGTGCCTTCAAAATGCTGCCAAACGAAGGTCTTGTTTAAGGGAACCCATAGCAGCAGAACTCGCCAGGGACTCAAACTGCAGCTGACCTTCCCCAAGGATTCTCAAGGCCAACAGTGACATTATAATACTCTTCCAGGCATTCACTTCAAGAACGAGCCCTTGCTTAGCACTATTAGCATGAAACACTGCCCTCTGCTTGCAAATCTCTGCATTCACACAGGATTGCCTGGCAATCTCTAATCTGGAAGGATTTCTATGTCAGGACCCTCTTTTCCCCTCACTCATTTCAGAGCTTCCCATAAGAAGGGTCTATCATGCTGTTACTGTCACGCACACACACCATAAACCCCCAAACTGAGCCGAGGTTACCCAGTTCATTTCACCAGAGACCTGTGTCTAGATGTGAGCCTTGGTTTTCAATAGACTTCCAAGGTCAATGGCGCTGTGCTTCATCCACCACCAAACTTGCTTTGCTTTGAGCCGTTCTGCTCTTGTTCTAAAGGTGCTTTTTTTTTTCTTATTTTTTTCTTTTTTTTTTCTTTTTTTTTTTTTAAGTAAGTATTTTAGAGCTTTCTTATTTTTTCCTTTTAAAAAAATCGTTGTCTTTTGCAAAATTTGTGTCCAGGTCTTGTTATTGTTCACAGCTGGCCTCACTGCCCCACTGGAGGACGTCACTGTTTGAAAACCCTGGGTGAACTTCTGACTCCACTGAACACAAAAGCAGTTCATGTTGATTTGATGGGACAAGGATTAGTCTTGACCTTCCCTTTTTTCTTTTATTCATCCTTGGGGTTTTATCGGATACCAAATGAAAACAGCCTCTCCGGAGCAGAGGTGTGCATGTGTTCTGGTCTTTCCTGGGCTGTACGTAACGTAGCTTGCCTGTTCTCTGCAGCGTGCTCTTCTCTTCCTGGGAGGACAAGTTGTGTTGCTCAGGTGTGAACCTTGAGGTTTGTGTGTGCAAGTGTTTCTTAATTTCATGAGATGCCAAAGTGTTAGGAAACTTCAGCTTTCACAGATTATCACCAGGGAAATTGTTACTTTACAACTCTGCACTTGAAAAGAGGTAGATATTTAATTTTGTTAAAATAGGCTTGAGTAATACAAATTCCTGGTCAGGTTGCCAATGGGTGCAAATAATTAATTCAGTGAGTATCAGATTGTAAATAGCCATTATTTTTTTTTTGGAATAGTAGTCTTTTTTTTCTGATGGCTTTTTTTTTAGGTAAATGTGAGCGCTTTTTTTTTTTTTAAGTAAAAATTATCCTCTGATACTTCTGGGGAAAAAAAAAATACTTGATCCATTGTTTCTTACCCTACTCATCCAGTCCTGTGTGATGAATTATTGCTATAGGGAGTCTGTGGACCCTAAGAGTTTCTCAGCTACCTTCACGCAAAGTATTGAGCCACCCCCATGTACATTGTATATAGAACCGCTTTTGTTGCTTTGAGTGAGGTTACAGCAGACACTGATAATAATGAGAGAGGACTGGAAAAGATAAGGTAACATTTCTTGAAAAATGGAAATTAAGAAAAATATTTCTTTTTTGAAAACACTAAGGTAAGGGTTTTTTTCAAAATGCTCCAAGACAAAAAAGGAAGAAACTGTATTTCTGTTTCCTGGGTTCCCTGCCACCGCTTATTTACCTCTAACTGAAACACTTTCATCATATCTGTTTTTCAGTGGAAACGTTAAAATTAAATGAAACTTTTTTTTCAACAAGATTTGTTGTGATTTAAAATACATTTTATGTTGGGAAAGCAAGTAACGTAGCTGGGAAGTATTACTCTAACTCTCCTCATTGCTGTGGCCCTTCTTTCTGCCATTACTTAAATTTTCTCACATGCTTGGAGGGTTGATTTCAAGCCTTGTTCTCTGTTGCTTGCCAGTTGTGTTTAGGGATGTGAAGTGAATTATTTGAATATAATCATTCTAAAACTAAGCGAGTGACAGGTTTGGTACAGGTTGGGTGGGTTTTCTTGGCAGATTTCTTAAGGTTCCCACTGCTGTCTCTAACAGGGATGTCCCTGCGAGAATTGCCTTCTACAGCTAGAGTGACAGGAATTAAACATGACAGATTTTTCTATGGCGAGCTTTAATCACATGCTAACAGTGGAAGATCTCTAGGAACGGGTGCACTCACAGAGGCACAGCCAGGGACAGGTACCAGTTTTTCACCACACGCAAGATCTTTGTTACTGGATAGAGAATTGGGGTTGGTACTATATTTAAGTATTTTGCCTGATTCATTTCCAGTAATTTCACATAATTAAACTGGCTGGGAGGGTGGTGGGGTGAGATGATGGGATCTGTACTAAAACGGTGGAGGGCAGGACAAAAAGGAACGAACTAATCAGCAAAAACTCGGTTTGCCTTTTAACTAAATCATGCCAGTGTTTTACTGGTTTTCTTAGAAAGAAACCTTTCCAGAGTTGTGTTTCTCTCTTATCTGGTCTAAAAGATTAGGAAAACAACAGTTTACTTTTACATTAAAATTTCAATTCTGTCATGGTTTAAAAAAAAAAAATCCATTCAAAAAACAAAGCACTGACCTGTACTCACAGGCAGATGAAGTGTGTGGGAGGAGAATTTTCCTCTCCTCTCTCTAACTGGGATGGTGTAAGCTCCACAGCGTACTAAGATGAGCCAGCATGCTCTGACGCCTCCTCAGTCATACCTCCACAGCTGAACCCTGCTGGGTGCATCGCTATGGGCTCGTGCCCACGGAGAAGAGATGCTCGAAGTCCTAAGGGAGAGGTGTAGGTGATAACCTCTCCCTCCAGGAGCTGCCTTTCATTGAAACACCTCACTGGAGCTCCTGTGAGGGCTGGCCAACACTACGAGAGAAGGATGGAGCGGGAAACAATCTTTTTTTCGTGCCAGCCTGAGAAGCAATTTGCATGTGACTGTTCACTGAGTGTGCTGCAACCCTGGGAATAAAGTCAGCAGGATTTGGATTCTGACCAAAAACCAGCCCTGGCTAGGGATGAAAGAGAGGGGTGGCTGCCTCTTGCTCTGTAATTGTAAAGACCCCTTAAGAAGCTTCCAGCTTTTTAAGCAATAATTTGACAATCCTTTTTCAAAGGCAGTTCCATATGAAAAAGATGTTCAAGTGGCTTCTCCTTCCTAAAATACAGACCTTCTTAAAATTAATGAAAACATAATGAAAACAATACCTACATTTTTCCCAACGCGTAACCACGCGATGGCATGCTGCTAGGAAAATTAGTCTCTCTCTCTTACTTCTTTCTTTTTCCTTTTTAATAAAATTTGGGCTATTATAAATATTAACAGATTAGCAGATAGGAAGAACGAATCACCCTATCTGATTTTACTTCCTGCATGACCTTGGACAAATCACTTAATCCCCATTAGGCGATGGCAATGATAACCCTTCCCTTCTCCCAGTCCTCAGCTTATGCTAAATACCATAGTTCATGAATGACGAACGCTACAGCTGATTTGCTGCCAGCCATCATAGAAGGCATTTATGACACTGACCTTCAGCACAGCTCTAGTTTCCAGCTCATTTCTACTGGGAAAAGTCTTGAGTTATTTCATAGATTATAAGCAATTATTTAACAGCTCAGAAGTGACCATTCTGATTGCCTTCAAATTTTACCCAGTAATTCCTGCGTTAATCCTATACCTGGTAGCTGAGCTGTAACTTGGCTACTGATTTCAGTCAGTTGTCAGTCTGCTTAAACGCTTGGCATATGCTCCCAGAGGTTTGTGAGCCTCTTTGTCAAAAGACACCAAAAATAAAGCTGTGAAAGGCAGCTAACTATTTACAATAATGTATTTACAAGTTACTGTACATTTAGGCAGTCTTATAGTATAGAGAAAATACATCAAGTTAAAATCTGGCTCTTAACTGACGAGGATTATTCCATTTAATTTTCTGAAATTCTTCTAAGTAATTTGCTCCCACAAAAGCAGCCCTGTATAAGTTTGGGAATATTATTTCTGAAAGCTGAGAGGGAAATTACAAATGTATTAAATGCTGAATAACAGTGTCTGCACATCAGTATTGTAGCTGAGATCAAAGCCAAGCTGTGCCAGGTGTTGTGCAAACATATCCTGAGAGTTGATCTCCACTGAAAAGTTTATAAACACAGTAACAAGTCTCCCAGATTTATTGATAAACTGGTCCAGAATAGGAAAACAAACACTAGCAGCTTGTTTGTTTCACAAAAAAGCTACAGTTGGAAGGGAAAGGTCTTCATTCCCCCGTCTTCTAGGAATACTTCCAGTCACACAGGAGCATCTAAGGGATTATAAATACACAGAGCAGGAAATTCCAGCTTTCCAAGACCAAGAGTCACCTCCCACAGCCACAGATAAACAATGCAGGGCACAATTGCTCACAAGCAGATGTGCCTCACCGCGGCTATAAGAACTCCCATAACCTCTTGAACAACCTACCAAAGCAGCCTTTGTGCCTGAAGAGTCTCCATGCTCCCTGTCCCTGCTCTTCTCTTGAGGAGAAGAGCTCCTCCACCATTAGGACTCAAGCATCAGTGACGTGAACCAGCAGTGGGTGAAGAACCAGCTGTCAGCTGAGCCCCTGCCTAAAAACATCTCTGTGGGTCCCATCCCTATCGCTTGTGAGTATAAGGGGGGCGACCCCATTCATCTTTTATTTTTATCTGTGGCCTGGATGTTCTCACACTCTCTGGAGAAACGGGCCAGGTCCCACTCAGCTCCAATATCAAATCAAAGACACGGTATGTCTGTCTGTAGGGAGACCTCTCTCTCTAGTCCCTGCTTTTCTCAGCCAGAGACAGCTGAACTGGCACCCTCGGAATACAAAATGGACAAATACTCCTGCCTTTCCTCTGCATTGGCAGATTCCGGAGATGCACTCCTATGACTGGCTGACATCAAGGGTGGCTTTTCCACGTAACTGCTGTAGGAACTGCCGAGCTCCAAGCGAGCATGCAGGTGCAGTAGGAGGTGGGGTACCTGATACATTCGTGATGTTCAGCAGGGCTCAGGTTCAAGCAAGACTGGGAAGGGCTGAAAAATTAACAATTTGCTGCTGGTGTTCAATTTCTTTTATTGCTCATTCCCCTTCCTTTCCTTATCTGCTTTCCAGCTGTGAGGAGAGTGACTGCAAGCTGGGAGAACAGGGCTCCATTCCCTGCCCTTCCCAGTTTTCCCTGTGGCCTGAAGGGAGACTTTGAGCATTTCTAAGTGTCCAAATCTCACGAAGTGCCCTCATCATTCCTGATGCTCGCAGCCTTGGGACTTACAGTCCTGGTAGAATTCGTATATGTCCTAACGCTCCAGTGCAACGCCTTCAGCAGCTGAGCTTAAATTCAGGCTCATCTCTACAGATGCCAGACCCCCCTTCTCTGTGCCAGGGGGTCCCTGCCCACACAGCCTCTGGGCTTGCTTCTGAGCAGGGGCAAAAATGCTGCCAAAGGCAGGAAAATCAGGAAGGTTTAGCTCAAGTATAAGAGCAACAAATAATCTTACAGTCCAACTAGAAGTATATTTTAATGTGTTGACAGAGCTTTTATAACACGGAGAACCATCCTATGGAGTGCAGCAAACACAACAGACCTAAGTGACCGTAGATGAGGCCTCCCGTGCTCTGAGAGACTGGCTTCTCTCCCAGTGTCAAGCTCTTCGGCTGTAGGGAAGGTTTGGGACACACAATCTCCTTTAGACAGTTTTTAAAGGAAATTGAACAAGCAGAAATGACGTGGCACCGACCCTGAGCTCACCGTCAGGGCTTGGAGGAAGCACAGCCCATTCCCGGTTACTCACTCCTGCCTCTGCCCGGCCTCGCTGCTCGGCCCCAGCTCAGCTCTTTGGCTCACTCATCCTGTTCTGCGTGTTTCGCCTCGCTTCTCCCCGCACATCCCGCACCACTCCCCGGCTCCGGACCCAAGCAGTCCCTCACTCACCGACTCCCACCCCGGCCTCCCCAACGCAACGGTGGGCACCGTAAACCCTCCAACCCCAGCCTCTGCTGAGGCACAAAACTCGAAAGGGGACTCCAGGACGCTTTTTTAAAGCAACAAGAAGGCAAGGACAAAAGCACCTCCCCTGTTGTCTGATTCAGCTTTATTCTTCACTTGATTCTCTTTCACCAGAGAGGAAAAAAATCAGCCCAATTAATGCCTGGGGATCCCATGGGACTCTGAGAGGAGGGAGGGCAGAGGCTGGCCGGGGGTGCCAGCCCCG